>CAODLS011750188.1:0-30226 GCA_948243855.1 Flueggea neowawraea | reverse complement strand
CTAAGTCAAAATGACAAGATTCACCTTGGCATTATCATAACGTACATAAATATACCATCATGACCAATTCTAGCTACTAGTGTGATGTCCTCTCTTTTTTCTTTTCTTCTTCCCTTTTTTTCTCTTCTTTTCCTTTTTTTTCCTTTTCTTTTTTCTTCTCCTCCTCCTCCATATATATAGGCAACCAAATGGGCCTAATGGGCCTGTGGGCCCAACTTAATTGAGCTTACCAATTGGTCTCGGTTCACACTTTGACCGACCGGTTCGGTTCACTCTTCATGGGCGAACCGTTTTTTCTAACAATAACAAATTTTAAAAAATATACATTGTTATGGTGAATATTAAACAATATGTGTAATATAATATTTGTTTTTAAAATGTGCAATGGAAGTTTATTTTAAAAAATTATATTTATTCTTGTATTTTAATTTTTGTTGTTTATTTTATTAATTACAATATAAATTGATTAATTGATATAAATATCTAATTTAAACACATTTATTATTATTTTTATGACACATCTTTATATGATACATATCACATTAGTAAGACGTCAAATGTCGTTCATTTAAGATGTCACATATCACATTGGATAAATACTAATCTAGCATGTATTAATTAGTAATATAATACAAAGGAAAAATGCTATACTGCCAGCTAAAGAGCACCGAGAGACATCATTGCCTGCTCTAATTTACTTTAACCACAAATTTTTCGCTATGTTGTGAACAGAAAAGAGAAATGCTATACAAGTAATCCATAAATTTTAAATTGTCTGCTCACATTCACTATAGCCAGCTTCACACAAACTAAATAAATGAAAAAAAAAGCATTATCAATTTGACTATGTTAATGATAAACCTCTATGTCACTGTTCTGTTCATGAGAATTTGAACTCAATAGCCTCGAAAAAAAAAATTATCAATGCATCAGTAAGCTGGGATGAAATTTGTTGCAATTTCTGCTCAGATTGCGGGCCAGCCAAATAACTTCTATTAAAGAATTTGCACAACATTTGAACTTAATTTTTAAGATTTTAAAAACTTGATTGCATAATTTTCATTGCATTATTTATGGCAACAATCACAGAAACGTAAACATCAAGCGATCTTCTAAACACAACACAAAATACATAATTATTGGTATCCTAGCATTTGATTAGACAAAAAATATATTATTACTGACCCCAATTCTTCATCAAATGATCAGAACATCTCTAAAATGAAAATTGAGATCCCTTAAATTAAATAGACTAAACAATAGATAATTAAAATGATTGTTAGTCTCAATCTCTGGAAAAATTATTGTTAAAAGATCAAAAAAAATTTACACAAAAGATCAAAATGACAAATATTCATATTTTTGTTAGTCTGACATATAATTTTTTAGCAATATCCATTAAATTGGTTATTGAGATAGTAATTGTGAAAGTTGAGGGATTTAAAAAGAGTTAATTATGTCAAATGTCTCAAATGAAATTCAGATTTTGACAAAAAGACAAACAAAATTTCAATTTTGATAAATAAAAATACGTTCAAACTTATTTTGAAAAATACCAGATGAAGTCTTTTGGAGACTTTTGGATGTTTTTGGAGACGATTAAACTTATTTTTGAAAAATATCAGATGAAAAATTTAGAGACCAAAATTTTTAGGAACCATTGAAGACTTTTGCAAATATTTGGAGACTTTAAATCATGTATTTTTTAAAGAGATTTAGAGCGAATTTCTATTTCTCAAAATTTGTTTGAATTGAACCAAAACATCAATTTCTGAATTTCACTTGAGTGTAATTGTGTGATTTTTCCGTTTAAAAATGTAGTAAGGAAAGTTGAAGGATTAAACAAAATATGCCGAAAATTTTCAAGGGTAAAAGATGGACTAAGCCAAGATAATTTTATTTACAATCGATCTTAATTTTTTTAATTTTTTATTATGCTAATTTAAATAAATATTTAATTTAATTAATAGTAAATATTATTGGTTTTGGTTAGAATAATTTAAATGATTTCAATTTATTAAATCTAAGTTTTTTAATCAAATATATTAAACTTATTTTAATTTTTTTTTGAAATGAAGTTAGTTTATTGAAAATATACTATTGATACTAATTTTTTTCAAATTATTTTATGTTAATTTTAATCATTATACTAATTTATAAATGATTATATAAATTATGAAAAAATGTCTATCAATAGTTGAAGCAAGTGTTGATGTTATTCTTGACAATAATGGTAAATTCAATATATAATTCTTTTATTTTAATTCTAACAAATATTTTCATTTAACTATTTTAAAATTAATTTACATTTTATATTAATTACTCAATATTTTGGAAGTTAGTCACCTAAATTGTTAATGTACATACTATGGCGCATTAAGTTGATAAGAATCAAAATCTACAAATTTTTAGTTTTTTTTTGTGTTTTAATCATAGTGCATTTTAGCTAAAACAATTACCAAATTAAGTGTAAATTTGATTTAAAAATTCTTATATATAAGAAAAAACATAATTCATATATTTACACACATATTAATGTAATATTCAAAAAACTGTTTTAAAATTTGACGTGATAAATTAGTAATAAACTCAATATTGTTACAAACTTATCTAATGATCTTTTTAGTTTTTAGATTACTTTGAATATTTATATTATTATGATGTAATTATTGTTTTCATAAAAAATAAATCATTCTAAAAAAATAAAATTCGCAGCATTGTGCTCATCTAATTATGTTATAAATTATAAATACAATACGTTTTGAATAAAAATCAAAGTGAAAATATACTTTCCCTAATTTTTTTATAATTTATCTTAAATAGTTAAATGTGCTATAATGATTTTTCTTTTGAACTCGAAAGATAAAGACCAAATATCATTAAATTAGAATAAAACCTTACATAATTCTCTATATATGCATTTGATAATTATAATACATTTTTATATGTCATACCTATATTTATCTAATAAAAAATAAATATATCCTAAAGATAATTATTTAAAATTTTGCTATACATCAATCACTTGCACGAACGTGCACAAAAAATTAATTTTAAAAATGACAAAGCTCAAGCTTATAATTTGAGAGGGATAAAGAAAGAAAATAAGTTTATTGTTCAGTTGATGGGGGTATCATATTGACATTATCTTTAAAGATTTCATATATTTCTCTTTTGCAGCTTTAGCACCAAGATTTTTAGTACATGCTTGTTTTTTTTAAAATATGATATAGATTTCCATCCCTAATTTCATAATCTTATCATCTGCTCTTTCTTTTGGTCAAGAAGCGAAGTTCAAGTACTAAGATGTAGTATGCTAATGAAATTTATAAATTAATCGTAGTGTGTTTACTTCTTGGAATCCCAAAGTGTGATAGAGAGTGCTCTAGAGATTGCTCCAGACTCTGATTACAAATTTAAGCTAACTATACAAGTTTTTAATTTTGAGATTGCAATGGTTAGTCAGAGTGATGCTAATGTTAAAAAAGGACATTGGCAAAGAGAGAATTCTGACTATTGCAAAGGTAGCATTCTAACTAGCATGGATTAGTCAGAATGAATAAGCTAGCATTATTCTTTTTTAACACTAGTATCATTCTGACTATCCTTTGCAATCTCAAAATTATCAAATTGTACGGCTAGCTTAAATTTATAATCAAAGTCTGTAGCAACCTCCAAAGTTCTCGCTATCACACCTTAGGATTCCAAGTAGTAAGCGACACTACAATCAAATTATAAATTTCATTAGCATACTATATCTCAGTACCTAAACTTCGATTTTTGAGCGAAAAGGGTGAGCAAATCATAAGATTATCAAATTATAAATAAAATTAGGGACGAAAATCTATATTATATTTAAAGAAATCAAGCATGTACTAAAAATCTTGGTGCTGAAGCTGCAACAGAGAAACATATAAAATCTTTATGGATAATGTTAATATGATATCCCATCAACTGAACAATAAATCTGGAGCATCAGAATTCAACAGTTAAAATCTATACTTTTCTATTGACCATAATGTCCACTTAGGCCTATTTTTCAAAAAATTTGTAATGCGCTAAACTAAACAAATAAGCCATCTCCACCTAGGGCTAATTTTCCAAAAATTAGTTTTTACCCTGGAGCAGTTTGATTCTCTCTTCCAAAACAAATGAGCAATCTCCGTTTGCCTTTTTCTAGAGCTGGTACTTAAAGATACATACTATGATGTTCCTCCGGTATTAAAGGCAAAATTTCCTTAGCCCTTCCCAAGTCTCCGCGCATCACAAAGTTCTTGTACTCAATCAAACCACGAAACAGTGTATCCTGCCTCACTGCATGAAAACCGATTTACAAAGATCAAGCAAAGGCACAATTGAAAGCATAGCTAATGCAATTTTCTATGCGGCCACCTACTTAAATTCTTTGTCAATCAGATAAACTCGGCTTTTATTGGCTAGATATCCCAACAAGTACACGGGACAGTGCCAATGAAACATGTTAGTTACCTAAAACATTTTTAAATCATCAAGATAACATCATGCGTTGAAGAATTAGATAGCATCTAGATATATTTTGAGATCAACAGAGGAAGATTACAACATACCACTTCTTCAACACAATAACTAAGTCTCCTGTAAGAGTTGGTGTAAATGAAACAGTCTTCAAACCATAGACTAGTCACGCGCTCACTGATTTCATGAAGGACCTCAAAGGCATCTTCATCCATAGGTCTTCAACTGTATAAATAAACTGAAACTACATCACGCTGCAATATTGAATACCAAATTTTCAGATACAACAATGTCGCCAAAAAGAATAAAAAAGAGGGGTCCATAAACCAAAAAAACTAATCCATAAGAAGTAAGAACGCCTACATTGTACTTCATGATGTAGAATGACATGTATCTCTAGCAACTGCCATCAAATCACCACTATCAGCCCAATAAAGATTGTGAACTTTTTTTTTAAGAAACAACAGCAGGAATAAAACAATGAAACTCAAGGCAGTAAAAGCAAATGAGTACTTACCACTATCAGCCCAATATGATTCCCCCATAAATGCGCTCAGCCTAAAAGGTTGGTTGGACACTCTTCTTTTCCTGAAACATCAACTTCATGTCACAACCATAAAATATAAAATATTGAACAACTTAGCACAAAATGTAACCCGAAAAGGAGTAAAAACCTGGAAACTTTCCCTGAAAATTGCAATCTTTGATGTACTTTCTCGAACAGCATATTCTCCATCAGAGGACCAAACAAATTCCAATGCCGAACCAAATGATCTGTCACTCCATGCTACAGCAGTGTATATGATGTACTCACCAATCAACATCTCCACAGACAAAAACAAAACTTCCATTGGGATCTCTGAAATATATAATGACAAAACAACAGATCGAGAATAAGCTATTAGAAGATTGTCAGGAAACAATTTTTTTATTTTTGTATTCACTGTGATATGGGTACCAGACAGAGAATAAGTACATAGAATAACAAAACTAGTGGAAAACAATTTTCATAGTTATGCTCACGGAATCATTATATTACGTCCCATGAATCAAACCATCAAATTTAAAACAATATCTTGTGAAATTCACAAAATTACAGTTTTGCGTATGTGAATAGAGAAAATTAACACACACAAAAATTGTTAACTTACCTCACAGGTTCCCAACTCTTTTACAGCCAAGGGTAACACCTCTCCATCAGTGACCTAAAGTACAACACGTCACCTCAAAGGGAGAAAACATTGTTCTTCAAGATATCGCAAAAAAATGCAGTCCAGTTCATACCGCAACATCTGCTCCTACACTTTCAATGTTTACAGCTTGAATTTCATTATGCTTGGCCCATATGATCGTTCCACTGTTGTCCATGCTAGCCATGGGTTTTTATGAACCAATGTTGACCACAATGATTAATCATTATGGTCAAAATTGGTTTAGAAAAACCCGATGCTAATTATAATCTGACCAGACCACAATTCAATGTGTTCTGAAGCCTGAAAATACAATAAAATACATGTTCATTCCTAGGTTGAAAACACAACAGCAGAACACCATAACTTTTGTAGGAATTTATATTAACTTAGATAAAAAAAAGGAAGGAATATGAGAAGATAGTAACATGGGACAAGTCTAGAGATAAAATATTTTCAATTGTCTCAATGTGTGAACCATTATTATTCACCAAACTTAAAACTTGTAGCAAATACAAACTACCCTGAAAGCTAGAAGATTAAATTAATAATTTTCCTTTCTTGGATTAAGTTCAGAAAAACTCTAAAACGGAATTCTTCACTTTTACTAGAAATGCAAATGCTCAGATCCCATTATATATACCAATAAAGCCAAATGCTAGTTTTAACAGGCCACAGATAAAAAACCAAAAAGTCTAAAGCAGTTACAATAACAAGATCACCTGTAAGTTGTTGAGTGCCATATACGAGCATTGCCATCCTCTGAACCTGTGATTATAATTGGAAGTTCAGGATGAAAACACACTGCAGATAAATTGTGTGTGTGGTCCTTTAGTGTTTGCACAGCTTTTGGTATGATAATCCCACACCTGGTAATAAAAATTAATAAACAATTGACATTCCAAGATTACACCCTAAATACGCAAAAATAAAACACCCAAAGGAAAAAAATGAGAAAGTAGGGAATAAAAAGTCACATGACAAACCTTAGCAGTGTGATAATCAGAACCAGTTATGAGATAAGGTTTATCACCACCAGTAAAGTAATCTACACAACTAATATAATCGGTATGATATGGAACCCCAACAACCACAAGCAACAACCCACTGCTTTCGTGCCGCAAACTTGGCTGACCTAAATGCAAAACATAAATCTGACTTTAAAACATAGTGCTAGTTTTAGCAGGTAGAGAAATTATGGAAAGAAAATGTTAGCACTGATCTAAAAAGATAGAATAGAAAACACATTGTATACCTGGCAATTTAGTCACCTCAAAACACTTACGCATGGTCTGAAAGAAATGGAACACATTAAAGTTAGAAGCAATTATTAAAACTTCAAGTGAACTATCATTTCAAAAGAAAGAAAAACTTCTTGCTTCTCTAACCAAAAAAGAAAAAAAAGAACAAAACAACATGTTTTTAACAGAACAATTTGCACGGCCAGTTTTGGACCAAATCTTATCTCATGTGTTTTCACAGTCAATAAAAGGAAGAGACAATGTTGACTAACATGCCCCAAAATAATCCTTCTCCATAAACTGTTTATAGAAGCTAGCTAGTGAGCACCACAAGCTAGTAGTAGACTCCCATACCTTCAACCTGTTGTTCCAGATACACACAGTTCCGGAGTTCAAGCTTACCAGAATCCTGCAGTGGCAACTGGCAATACACAAAAATGAATTTCAATAACAAGAATATTGCTCATTTACGAAAGAAAATTGATGAAATCATAAAAGAAGCATCAAGTCTCACCATTGCTCTGTTGGATGGGGTGGAGCTACATGGTGACAAGCAGGTGCTGAATCCGAAGGAGGAGGGCCATGGGAGCCCCGCTCCGGCGGAGCTCCGCCCCTGACGTTGAAAGATAGAAACAGAAGCTGCAGAAGGGTGGACAGAGGATGAACAACAACGTGAAAGCGAAGGGTGGACTCTGACCAAAAACGACGACGATTGAGGCTGTGTGCAGCTATGGTGCGGCAGCAAGTGCAAGTGGTTTGGGGCTAGGGTTCGGCAATGTTGAATAAAAGGAAGAAGAAGAATCTGTAGTGCTCCTAATTTTTGACTGAATTATATGACCATTTTATTGTAAATTACAAGTCTGCCACTCCATTCTTTGACCAAACAGTATCTTCACTCAAAATAACAACATGGCCAACTTGGAACCGGCCCGCTGGTTCGGTTCGAAATTGGACCGATCCAAACTGAAATCGGATCGGTCTAACTCAGAACTGGAAAAACCACTAAAATTTGGTTTAATTTCGGTTCAATAAACTCTTAAACCATTTTGAAATGACGGTTTAAACCGCCCTAATTGACTGCTCAAACCAACCCCATTTGATTGTTTTTAGTTTTTATCGTAGCCAACGGTCCAAAAAATTGGACCATTAGCAACTTCTCTCATCTCAATTGCTTAATTATTTGTACTACATACTTGTTTAAATTATTTTTTAATGAAATTATTGCTTATATATTTTTATTTGTGCTTTTTATTTAAAATTAAATAGAGAATATATATATTTGTAATTACATTTAACAATTAAAAAAAGAACCGAAAAGAGCCGAACATAAACCAAAATTGATTACTACATTTTTAAAAAAAATAAAAAAATTAGTTTGAACCGTTCGAACCGACAAACTGGAACTGTCGACTGAATCAAACTAAAACCACACCGGAACCAAAACCGAACCGCATAAAACCAGCTTTGGCCTGTTTGATTCAGATTCATAATTTCTTCGAATCAAAACCGGTTGTTCATGAACCATGGCAGACTCAAATATTACGAAATTGCCACCTATTTTTGATCTAGTGTGGACCGTAGTCATCCACCTGCCCAACAGATGTTTTTCTTCTTATTTTTTTTTTTACTTGTACTATACTTCACAGTTCATGGCAGTCATAATTTGCACGTTTTTAAGCTTTGTACACTGTTTTTTGCACTTAACAAAGACAACATTTCGGGACTAAGTGGAATTAAATCATAAAAATTAAAATTGGTACTAATACTTGTTTGAATTATTTTTTAATAAAATTATTACTTATATTTTTTATTTTTATTTTTTATTTAAAATTAAATAAAGAATATATATATTTGTAATTACATGTAACAATTAAAAAAGGAACTGAATAGAATTGAACAGAAACCAAAATTCATTACAACATTTTTTCCAAAAAATAAAAAAATTAGTTTGAACTGTTCGAACCAACGAATCGGAATTATCGATCAAATCGAACTAAAAGCACACCGAAACTAGAACCGAACCGCATAAAACCAGCTCTGGCCTGTTTGATTCGGATTCATAATTTCTTCAAATTAAAACCGGTTGTTCATGAACCATGGCCGACTCAAATATTACGAAATTGCCGCCTTATTTTTGATCTAGTGTGGACCGTAGTCATCCACCTGCCCAACAGATGTTTTTCTTCTTCTTTTTTTTTACTTGTACTATACTTCACAGTTCATGGCAGTCATAATTTGCACGTTTTTAAGCTTTGTACACTGTTTTTTGCACTTAAAAAAGGCAACATTTCGGGACTAAGTGGAATTAAATCATAAAAATTAAAATTGGACAGAATTTTAAGAGAGAACATTAAAAAAATTTGAAACTAAAACAATTAAAATTCGTTGCGTCCCAAAAAGCACTTTTGTTTAATGTCGTTGGTTTGACAATATTCAATTTTAATAAGGTTCAACAATGTGATTTATTTCAATTGAATGTGACTCAAATTTTTCATAGATTTACTACATTATATTTAAATATTTATCTTAATCTTTTTTTTCTTATACATTTACATTCAGGTTTAAGTGGTGTAGACAGCCAAACATAATTCAGTCCTGTTTAGACAGATTTTTGGCTAGGGCACTTATGTACATCAACAAGATGTACTTTCTCCAATCTTTCAGGAAGTTTGCTCAGGTCCAAATACCAAAACTGGCATCTCATGACACATTCCACGAACTCATAACACATTTTAAGATCTCAAAAATAAATAGACAAAAACGAAAAAACAACAGAGAAAATGCAAGGAATTTACTTTGATTTTGAGACCGAGAGGTTGCAAACAAATAAAAACAGAAGCGTATTAGTATCGAATCAAACACCAGATCTCACATCAATTAAGTAACAAAACACGCATTTTCTCACAGAAAAAGCTCACTCGAAACTCTCACATTCTCTAAACTTACCCACAAAACGTTTAAATACCTAAAAAAGAGTGAACTTTCCAATTTATATATGAAAAAAAAAGTAGATCTATTGTACAGTGGAGCTCACTAGAGAATAGTGCTGGGTATTTTGGCCCAGTCTGAGCCTAGTCCAAAAATAAGACCGGACTGGATTAATATTATTTGGTCGGCAGGCCTGATCTGACTGACCCAATTTTTTTTAAAATAAAATAGAGTTGGGTCTAAATTTACAAAATGACCGGCAACAGGGCTCGAATATATAATATATATATATACACACATATATAATATAGTATATTAATATTAATTTAATGTATTATGTGTTATAAATTAATAAAAATAATGTCAATTATAAATTTAAGAGTTGTTTAGTATTTATTAAAGAATTATTTATGTAATAAAGTATATATTAAATTATATTTTGATAAAAAATATAAAATATTAATATTTTTCCAAAAAAAATAGTTGGGGGCTTGGTTGACCCGTCCTTTTTGAATTGGGGAAAATCACACAATTATATTGAAATGAAATTCAAAAATTGATGTTTAGGTCCAACCCAAACAAAATTTGAGTAATGAAAATATGCTCTAAACTTCTCTAAAAAATTCCAGATTTAAAGTCTCCAAATATCTCCAAAAGCCTTTGACGGTTCCTAAAAGTCTTGGTCTCCAAATATCTCCATCTGATATTTTTCAAAAATAAGTTTAAATGTTTCCAAAAATCTCTATCTGATATTTTTTAAAATAAGTTTAAGCTTATTTTTATTTGTCACAATTGGAATTTTGTTTGTCTTTTTGTTAAAATCTGAATTTCATTTGAGACATTTGACATAATTAACTCTTTGAATAGATGGGTTGGGCCAAACAACCGGCTTGATCAACTCGATCCGGTCCGGTTAATTGGGCTGAAAAAATAACCAGAGCCTGACCCATGCCCAGTGCTACTAGCGACCGAATACATCAAAACGTTTAGCAAGCAAGGTGATGTAGCTCTGCAGACAGAAACAATAATTAAAAAAGTGAAGCTAAAGTAGTAGAGTAGCTACAAAAAAGTAGTGTACAGTGCGTTTTGTGTGTTTGGGGAGGTTGATGGACATGCACGGTGGGATCCGGTAATCTCTCTGCTTTTCTGAATGCAGAGTACACGGTTCATCCCGCGCTTCCTTGACCGTCTCTGAAGTTTTGTCCTTTTCTTCTTTCTTTTTTTCTAATTTCTTTTTTTTCTTTTATTTTTTTAAAAAATTCAGTTATAGTCACTGTAATCTAATAAAATTGAATAAATTGAATTTGTCCTCATACTTAAAGCATCAAGTACTCCATTCCAAATGGGACTCCAATGAGAAAAATAATTACTTATATATAGCTCATATTTAATACAATTTTATCATATTTTCTCTTAATAATCAAAAATCATTTTTGATTTAATTGTAATTATCCATTCTTTTTTAATTATAAGTTTAAGTTTGGGCATAAAAGTGATAAATAAGAAAAACCAGTAAGTGGATCCTATAAAAAATATTAAATGCAATTCTTGAGCATAAAAGGGTTGTCTTTTGAATTAAATCATGTATTAATAAAAAAGGAAGACTACCATATGACACTGATAGCTACGTCATTATACTGTCAGTCACACATCATCATTTATCATTATTTTTCAATAGAATCACTTATTTATATTATAAATATAAAAAATTATAAAAATTATGTTATATTTTATTATTCTCAAAAGGTCGAACTTGTGCTTTTAGTAGGCAAGGTGGCATAGCTCTAAAAAGAGAAATGATATTAAAAGAAAGCGAAGCTGAAGTAACAGAGTAGCTATAAGAGAAGTAGAGAAATGGTGAAAGGAAGTGAATTCTACGTTGTACATTGTCGTGTACATCGGAGGTGGTGCATTTATCTGTTTGAGAAGATTTATGGAGATGTAGGGCAGAGATACGAAATCAAGTAAGTCGGTTGCTTTTCTGAATTTAGAGTACGCAATAGTTAGAACATATCCATTGATGGCCCAATGTTACTCCAATTGCACAAACAACATATCAATATGTAGTATCCACATCAGGAATTAATAAGAGGTCGAATACTTATCTTGATTCTAACAAAATCAATGATGAACAGTGGAGAAAACAAGATCTCTACAAGCCTCTATAACGGAACTACTGTCACTAAGAATGAGAACAACTGATGAATATGTCGTTTAAATGTCTCTTGAGACTAGATTAAGTATAGAGAAAATTTGACTTTTTTTCCTTGTTATTGACTTGAAAAATGTGAAAGAGAGAGCTAAGGAGAAGAAAGAGACGTGAAAAGATTTTTCTTCTTATGTGCCTCTCACTCTTATCTATATATTTAGATATAGATAAGGAAAGTAACTCCTAGATGGACTTACCTTTAGTTGGACTCTCTCAATCTAATTAAAAAGTCCATAACTAATTACTAATATTAGTTGGATTTGTCAATTAATCTAGTAACTAAGAGATTTAGGTTTTATCCATTATCGTTATAGGCAGACATGATTTTTTTACAGTTACTAATGAGAAAAATGGACCACTAAAGGGAAAAGTCTAGAACTTGGACAGTTCAAAGCAAATCGAACTGTCCCAAGTCTTATTTTTTTATGATAGAAGAATATTGCAATGACGATGAAAAATGAGTCTCATTACACAATCGAATGGTAGTTTAAATTATTGAAAAAATATGATTTAAGTGAGAAAATTTAATACAATGCTAATATGATATATATTCAAACAAAAAAGGGTCCAAACTATTGAGCATCCTCTCATTCCGCGGTTCTTTTCTAGTGTCTGAAATTTTGTCCTTTTCTTCCCTTTCTTTCCCTAATATCTTTTTTTTTTAACCTTCAAATTAGAAGTTACTTTATTTTTGAAAAAAAAAATTCAATTATAATCAATAGAAATGTAATGTAATAAAATTGAACTTGTCTTTATACTTGAAAGTAACGAGCACTCCATTTTTAATGAGAGTCTAATGAGAAAAATAATTACTTATACATAGCTCATATTTAATACAATTTTATCATATTTTCACTAAATAATCAAAAATCACTTTTGATTCAACTGTAACTATCCAATCTTTTTTAATTATAAATTTAAGTCTGGGCATAAAAGTGGAAAATAGAAAAAATCATTAAGCGGACCCTATAAAAAATATTAAATGAAATTCTTGAGCATAAAAGGATTGTCTTTTGTCTTTTGGATTAAATCATGTATTAATTAAAGGGATTTTTCAGATCCAAAATTGAATGAAAACTAATATTTTTTTGACACATCGTACATTAAAAATATTTTAATTTTATTAGAATCAATTTGAAATATAAAATAGAGAAAAAAAATGTGAATTGCAAATTTATACATTAATATACTAACTTTATAGTTGCTAAAAAATACGCTTTTTTTAAATAGAATCAAATACGTTAATTATTAGATAAAATCGAATATATGATTTTAACATCATATTTATAGGATTTTCTTTCTTTCAATCATTTAAATAAAAAATAACTCAAAACTAAAAATTTGTGTTTTCTTTTGATTTGGAAGAAGGGATGGCACGTGACCTTTGGTCACTTCTTTTAAATTATTTTACTTCTAATAATGCCAAAAAACTTGTAAACTTTGAACTTAATAAAGGTGATTTTAGTCATTTTACTGTGAAAACAGGACTGCATTTTTTGATATCTGCACAGATTATTATGAACCTTCAAATTTACACAAAAAGTTAGGCTTAAATCTCTTTTCGTTCCGAGGTTTGCTTGAATATATTATATACGTGAGTTTTGAAAAAGCTCTTTTCCTGTCTTTGAAGTATTTTTTCGTTCTTGAACTACTAATACCGACTGCAGCGACCCGTGAGCAGCCCTAATACCAACACATTAAAAACTCAAAACCACTTTGCCAGCCATTTCCTTCTTTTAATTACAGTGAACGAAACTGTCAATTGAAACAACGCTAACAAATTCTGTCAACAAACATATCATAATCCAATCCAAACACAAAGTACTACATCTCTACCAAGAAGGAAATATATGTTTAACTTGTATTTTAGATTGAAATATTTTTACTCTGACGTCAACATTAACGTAATTATTTTTCATGACGAGTGACCTTGACCTTCTTATTTACAAGAAAATGCCGCAACACAGTGACTACTATCATCAACAACCATCCACATGAGACGTCGACCACCCCTGTAAGTAAAACTCAACCTGTGGCCTTCACAGGTTATACTAACAAATCATGAATTGGGTATATTTCATTCTGAAGCTGTAGTGTTACAAGGCATGCTAAAAAAATGGCTACAATCAAATGTTGCCTAAAATATTTATGCAAACGTGAGTACGCACATTTCCACAAAATTTGTTCCACTCTTTTTTTTCTCTAGGAGAAACAGCAGAACTTAAAAGGTGAAGCTTCAACTCTACCCGTTGGAACATTTAATGTAAAGTATGTGTAGTGTAGATGATGGGTAGATTTGGATTATGTAGACCGAAAAGCAAAAGCTAAGCCTAAACGTATCATCATTTCCCTACACTCTGGAAGCTTCAAAGAGTACTACATCCTAGACCTCCAGCTGACGCGGCAACATAAGCATCAAGAAGTGTTAAGGCACTTACTTGATGGTGCACCTTGGTCGACTAGAATTGTTTCCAGTAACTTGTGAACTGCAATGGGTCTTTGAGTTTCCACTACAAGACTGGTTCAAGTGCTCCATTTCATTTGGACGACATGAAGGTAAAGAGGAGAGTACAAACAAAGTTCAGTTTTTAGTCTCTGGTAAAGATGAGTGGTTTGCCTCCCAATACACAACAGCTCGAAGTTAAACAAATTCCAATAAGAATCATTGCCTTAGTGCAGGATTGTTGGTTGAATCTTCTATTAATTTAATAGCCTCAGCTTTCTTGTTACTTCTAAAACATTTATCATTTCAGCAACTGCAGCTCTATGCATCAAAGAATCTGCAGAAAAGAATTGGAGAGAAAACAGAACAGGATCATTGTAACAATGTGTAAATACAATGTAATAATCATATTGTATAACATATTTAACTCAAAACTATGATAAAACCTTTACGTTTTCTAGGATCAATAGCTGGTTGCCTCAGTCATAGATTTCTCATGAGGTTGACCACAAAGAAAAGAGATTGAGAACTTAATATGATTAGACCTGCATGTAACAAAGAACAATAAAATTTAACCGAAGTCATGATCGCAAATTTTCAATAGAAACTGATAGACGGAAGCTCTGCTTCGAACACTCTCCAAATGAGTTTCTCCGCATCTGTCACTAGAGCACTAATTGAGCGCACTTTTTCAAAAAATCTAATCTGAAACACGAAATTTACAATCAACACAACATAGAAGAACAAACTCAAGTGCTGCAAGGAACATGTATATCAAATTAATGCCAACACTATCATAAATAAATATATAGAAGACTAAAAGTTCAAAATTGAAATAAGTCTGCTACCAAGCAGCGATGAGCATCTCGGTTTTCAGCATCCAGCCTCAGCAATTGTTTTACAGCCTAAACAAGAAAGGGAAAAAAGTGAAAACAAAATTGGCACTTGCATCTAAGTTGCAAAAGCAATCCAGGGAAGAACTTTTATTTTATTTTTGGGGGAGAGGGAAGAACTTTTATTTGAAAGGTGCACAACAGCAACGAATAAAGAAGTATATGATAGTATTTGTTTCTACCCCTAGATCCATTCAGGTATTTCCATAAACCAGTTCCTTTGTTGCTCAATAGATGCATTCACGCATTTTGTTTAAATAACTCCGTGTCAAATTTGGAGTTTCGAATGAGAAAATACATGAAAAACGAGTAGGATTTTCTGTGTTCTCATATTTACTTCAAATGAGAGCGGAGTGTGTCTCTAAAGAGTCGGGAGAGTTTCTTCTGAAGTAGGTTCAAGTACTTTGTAGGCAATTGTAGCTTCGCACAATGGATCTTCAACCTGAAAGACGCACAAATTTATCGATTGCCCTTAGGCTGGTCTTGCAGCAATCAGCATTAATAGGTTCCAATCAGAAATAACCATCAAATACTGTTTCCAACCAAAAAAAACTGAAGTTATTTCAAAATATTCTAGATATTTCCCTTGCAACATTATAAAAGGTTTTTGAAGCACTGCCGCTAGGGGAATCTCCCACTAGCCCTAACTGAATGCTCCAGCCCAACAATAAGTTGCTCCAATGTCAATATGCTGCCTGTGTAAGAATCAATACCAAACCAACCAACATGCAAATAATCCTGGTATCAAATACCATACAAGAAACCAAACCCACCTTGCCAGGATGATTACATGGTGGAGAAAGATCAGAGAATAATGGTGGGACACCCTACACGAATAAAAATTTGTGACGCCAGACATTAACAAAACATGAGAAACCAGAGAGATTTTATGACGGCTCCCCAAAACTTATAACTTTGGGGTAAACCGAGAGGATCCTCTAAAATTGGAAGTGCAGAGAGTAACCATGATTACAATCGTAACATAAAATCAATGGTCTAAATGAATATGATGAATCTCCATTAACAAATTTCCAAGTTTCATCGTTGATTCATGAAATCTTAAACATGCAAGAAAGAAACCTTAGTAGTTCAATTTCATGATCCTTGCGATTGGCAGGTGCTTGCTTGGAACAGATGGAAAAAAAAACATGCAGGCCATACATACATTGTTAGTGTTCGCAATTGAAGCAAGCACTGACAAGTTTTCGCATTTCATGTTCTGACAGTCCCATCTTCAGAAGCAGACAATACGACGGGATCTCAGGTCTTTTTTTTCAAGAAATATGAAGAAAATCATTAAACATAAATACAAGTTTCTAGCCTGTTGCGGACCCAGATCAATAAAACAGTAGAGCGGAAGTTGGGAGAAGAGGAGAGAGAGTTGAGAAAAGATTTAGAGAGAGAATATTCATATTGTAATTCGTTATTCCCTCATACATTCCCCTCACTTTCATAGAAATGAGTGTTAGTTGTAACAACCTCGACACGTCAGCAGTAATTAAAAAAATAAAATAACAAATACAAAAATACAACTAAATGTAAAGACTACACTAATACTGATGAACGACAACACTAATCAACGTCAGCTAACTCCTTCAGAGATACGACCCGCCGTTTGGCCACAAAACATCCCACACCCCTTAAAACGATTCTTGTCTCAAGGATGGGGATCAAAATTGGGAAATTGTGCCCTAATTTCTCCAGCATCCTCCCATGTCGCTTCTTCAATACCGAACCCTTTCCATCACACCAACCAACTCACCCCAGCCTTATTCTTCTTCCTGAACAATTTTCTGTCTAACACAGCCCTTGGCTCAGTGATTGAAGCAAAACCCCTAATTTCCTCAAGTAAATTAGGGTTAACCATCGCCTTTTCCCCAATTTTACCCTTCAATTGCGAGAAATGGAAGACGAGATGGATGAGGCTTCCCGCGGGTAACTCTAATTTGTAAGCGACTGAGCCAATCTTTTCCAGAATCAAGAAGGGTACATAGTAACGAGGGCTAAACTTCTGGTTAATTCACAGTTCTATCGAGTTCTTGTGGTAGGGTTTCAACTTCAGGTAAACCAAATCCCCAACTTTAAAAGTTCTTTCACTTCTCCCTTTATTTGCCTGAATTTTCATGCGATTATGGGCTCGCAAGAGTTGATCTTTGAGATCTTTCACAGCGTTTTCACTTTCTTGCAGGAATGATGCTACTGATACAACCCTTGGTTCTTTATCTACAACATCAGAGTGTGCTGGGGGTTCAAATCCATATAGCGCTTTAAAAGGGAATATGCCAATCGCGGAATGAAGAGAGGTGTTGTACCACCACTCCACTAGGTAAAGCCATCTGGCCCATTTCTTTGGATTCTGGTAGGACATGCATCTCAAGTAGGTCTCCAGGCATTGATTAACTTGCTCCATTTGACCATCGGTCTGCAGATGGTAGGATGAGCTTAACTTTAGGTTAGTACCTAGGAGTTTGAAAAGTTCCTTCCAAATTTGGCATGTGAACACTGTGTCTCTATCAGAAATAATTTTTTCTGGTAGGCCATGCAGTTTATAAATATTAGCTAAGAATGTTTGTGCCACATGCAGTGCAGTATAGGGATGAGTAAGAGCCATGGAATGGCAATACTTGGTAAACCTTTCCACCATTATAAAAATTGTATTCTTCCCTTCTGATCGCGAGAGTCCTTCGATGAAATCTAGGTTGACACTTTTCCAAGCCCCATCTGGAATTGGAAGTGGTTCTAATAACTCAGGATAAGCCACATTTTCATATTTACATTGCTGGCAAACTGTACACTCTTTCACTGCTCTCCTGACATTCTTCTTTAAGTTAGGCCAGTGAAATCGCTGGCATGCTCTATAGTATGTAGCATGGTAACCAGAGTGCCCCCTTCCGGTGATGCATGCACCTCACTGAGAATGAGATTTCTCATATCCTTCATCTTCCCCACCACCAATCTGCCCTTATACCTGAGGATGCCTTCTTTGTAAGTATAGTGGGTTTTAGAGTCAGGATTTTCTTCTAGTTGCTTTATAATGCTTGCGACCTCTGAGTCTCCCTTATAGCTATCTCTTATCTTATTAAGACATTCTAGAACAATCACTGTTATGGTCTGCATCTCTCCCTCAATAGTGTTTTCCTCATGCACCCGAGAAAGTGAGTCTGCTGCCTTGTTTTCCTTCCCTTTCTTATATTGAATGCGATAGTCCATCCCTACCAGTTTAGTTAGGCCTTTTTTGTAGCTGAGAGCTTAGTTTCTGTTGTAGTAGATACTTTAGGCTAAAGTGGTATGTCTTGATTAGGAAGGGAGTTGCTTCTAAATAATGACGACATATGTCCACAAATGATAGTATAGCTATTAAATCTTTTTTATAGGTAGATAAACCTTTATTCCTCTCCCCTAGGGCCTTGCTGTAACATGCAATAGGGCGACCTTTCTGCATCAATATTGCCCCTACACCTGCATCACATGCGTCAGTCTCAAGTTCATAAGGAATATTCAAATTAGGTAGGGCTAATATAGGAGCTTCACAAAGAGTCTTTTTCAGTTGATTAAATGCTACAGTAGCTTCCTCACTCCACCTATAGTTGTCCTTTTTCAGTAGATCATTCAGTGGCTTACTGATGGTTCCATATCCTCGAATGAATGTTTTGTAGTACCCGGTTAGGCCTAAGAATCCCTTGAGAGCCTTGAATGATTTCGGCACTGACCAATCCTTTATAGCTTCTATCTTCTTAGGGTCAATTGCCACTCATTGTCCCAAGATCAAATGGCCCAAGTCCTTGACCCCAAAGTAGCAGTTAGATCTCTAAGCAAACAATGTATTAACTCTCAACAGCTCCAGAACAATCCTCAAATGTTCCTTGTGTGTTTCCAAGTCCTTGTTGTAGATCAAAATGTCATCAAAGAAAACTAGAATAAATTTCCTTAAGTATTTCGCGAATACCTGATTCATTAATGCCTGGAAGTTGTAGGGGCATTAGTGAGTCCAAAAGGCATCACTTTGAACTCGTAGTGCCTATGATGAGTTCTAAAGGCTGTCTTCGGTATATCTTCCACTGCCATCCTGAATTGGTGGTAACCGGATCTAAGATCTATTTTAGAAAAAATCTGATATCCTTCCAATTCATCCATTAAGTCTTCCACCAAGGGTATAGGAAATTTATCTTTGATGGCAATGTCATTTAACCCTCGATAATCTATACAAAATCTCCAAGTCCCGTCCTTCTTTTTGACTAACAGAACATGGCTAGAAAAAGGGCTATGATTGGGCTGGATAATAGAGGTTTCTACCATTTATTTCACCATTTTTTCCACTTTTGTCTTCTGGAAATAGGGATAACTGTAGGGTTTTAGGTTGACTGGTTTGGCATTAGGTTTAAGTGGAATTCTATGGTTTAAGGCTTTGTTGGGGGGGGGGGGGGGGAGGGTAACCTTTTAGGTTCTGCAAATATATCACGAAATTCATCTAACAACCCTTCAATATCTGCATGACAGGTTTCCTGATTTTTGTCCTCCTGTAACATTAAAAACAAGAAACAAATGTTATGTGACATTGTTGAGCCCTTGTTTGAATAACTTTTGTACTCATTTTTCCCTTCAAGGCTATAAACATTAGATCTTTGTTTTCAGCCTTCAACACAAATGCTCCATCTCTGTCATGAATAGTAATATCTCTTTTCTTTAACCCAAATTGGATTGGATCGTAGTTTTTCATCCAATCCAATCCCAAAACCACATCACACCCTCTTAAGGTTAGCACTCGCAAGTCTGCCTGAAACTCCTTACCTTGCATCGACCATTTAAACCCTTCACACCTAGCTTCACTTATCATGTTTTCACCATTAGCAACAATGACTGTGATCCTTGTTGTTTTCATAGTAGGAATTTTGAGCTCATTCACCAGGTGCTCATCGATGAAACTATTTGTACTCCCACTGTCTATTAATATATTGATTGCTCTTTTGCCCACATACCCTTTGATTTTGAAAGTATTTGGACTAGCCTTACCACTTAGAGCATGCAATGATACTCCAGTGTCTCCAGCCTCTTCTACTCCTTCAACATTAATTTTTCTCCAGTCTTCATTTCATAAACAACCCCTTCGTCAGCATCCATTTCTTCCAACAACATGTGTAGCCTTTGTTTTAATCTACACTGGTGACTAGGAGCATATATGTCACCACATCTCCAACATTTTCCAGGTTTGCGCCTTATTTCCCCTTTGGATATAAGTTTCGTGTTTTGGGGCTCCTTTGAGTTAGGGTTTGGCTTTTGTTAGGCTGGTATAAGTGTTTAGGGATATAGGAAGGGGTATTATTGTAAGGTATGGTTAGATTGTTGGGCTGTGTGTTGGTTGATTTCTGGGTGGAAGAGTGTTTAAGGGTTTGTGAGCTAGGTGTGTGTAGGGTATCATTAAGTCTGGCTTATTCATAGGCCTCATTAAGATCTGATAGTTTGAACCTCTTCACTACTACACTCAGACCATCCCGTAATCCCCCTACAAAAGCTTTAACCAAGTAGGATTCAGTGAATCCCGGTTTGATTTTTTTAACCAAGGACTTGAGATCCTCAAATCTCTCTAGGTATTCTTCCGCAGTGCCATTCTGTTTTATACGATGAAATTCCTCCACAATCTGCACCTTTTCCATCTCATCATACCTCCTACACAATGTTGTAACAAATTCGTCCCACTTACGTATGGGTTTGCCTTCCTTCCATTCCTGAAGCCAAATATCAGGTTTGTTATCAAGGAACATAGCTGCGGTTTCAACCTGAAACTCCTCTTTAACCTGATAAACCTGAAATATCTTGCTACACCTCCGCAACCAAGATCTAGGGTTAGTTCCATAAAAAATAGGGAAGTCCATACGAGGCCAGATCTGGGTTTGAGTTTGTAGCATAGGTAATAAAGAATATCCAGTGGTGGGTGGTGTTATGGAGGGGGTGGTTTTCTGTGTAGGTGTTTGGGGTTTGATGTGTATGGGAGTAGGAAGAATACCTTTACTAGAATTTGGTTCACTACCAGAGGAATTGCCACTTTCTGTTTGTTGAATCTGAATAGATCTCATCATTTCCATCATGTTTTTCATCATTTTCTTCATTTCAGCGGTCTCTTTTTGTGCATCAGCTAACTTTGATGGTAAATCCTCCAGGGCAATCGGCTTGGACTCCATTTTCTTCACCTGGTCATCAAGTGTCTTGAGCTTGGTTCCGTCCGCCATCAATCAGGGTCCAACAGCGACGGTAGCAGTTTGCGTTCTTCGATACCAGATGTTGCGGACCCAGATCAATAAAACAGTAGAGAGGAAGTTGGGAAAAGAGGAAAGAGAGTTGAGAGAAGATTTAGAGAGAGAGTATTCATATTTTAATTCTTTATCCCCTCATACATTCCCCTCACTTTCATAGCAATGAGTGTCAATTGTAACAACCTCAACACGTTAGCAGTAATTAAAAAAAAATAAAATAACAAATACAAAAAATACAACTAAATGTAAAGACGACACTACTACTGAACGACGACACTAATCAATGTCAGCTAACTCCTTCCGCGATACGACCCGCCTTTTGGCCACATAACATAGCCGGTTAGAGAAATGGGTTGCAGGCCAGCTAACTTACTTAACAGTGTAATAATAGTTTATCACCTTCGACGAAGTAATAGACATGGAACACCTCTTTTGAAATAAATAACTTTTTTTATTTTTTCCCCCTTCTATCAAGGAAACTTCTGACAGGAGAAAATATATAAACACGTTCCATAATCAAATACTATAAAACACAAATAACAACGAACAACTAAATATGTGATAATAAGTCAAAATAATAGCAAAAAAGTAAGTCGTCTCAGTCAGACATGGATCATGATGAGGAAAGCTAAAATATACAGCAAGTCGGGGGCTAATATCAGATTGTCGTAACACTCGGAATGTTAAGGAACTAGGAAATTAACATTATTGGACAAATTACACAAAATAGATTTTAAATCTCCCAAGTAGGAACCTGTATAAGCGTACCCTCCTGAAAATATTTCAGGGGTTTCTACTCTTGTCCACTTGTAATTCTCCAATTCCAACACATATGCCTCCGACCGCCAACACAGTTCCCCGAACCAACAGATCAATGCATAATCCATCTCCCTACCCGTCATAATCAACTTACTTTTCCATGTTGTCAAATATGCAACCTGTCGCAATTCAGACGGCAGCTTGGCAGTGGCTTGCCACGTCGAACCTATTCGTTTCATCACTTTCTTTCCGTCACACGCGTACCATTGCCGCCATCGTCACATACACATTTCAGAGCCAGCTCGCATACGCATAACGTGGCGGCATCATCACATGCACATAGCGGAGGCAAGTTCTCCTGTGGTAGCTCCCATCGCCACGTAGAAACATCGAATACTTCTTTTTCTTGCCGGAAAGCTCATAACCTTACTTCCTTCTTTTCCCGCGGGAAAGCTCCAACCCTTACCCATGACGTGGATCTTCCCATGATGGAAAATTGCCCTGTATGCTTCTGTACATTGGGCATGTTCGGCAAAGTGTCCCACTCATCTTTCACCACATCATAGACCATTACTATTACCCATCTCTCTCTCAGTTTGTGGCGTGAATAGCCAGGCCAAATAACATAGACCTTACCATCACCATCGGATGTGCATCCGCAATGCATCGGATCCGCATCTGGTATATCAGTTCCGCGCCGCCACGTGGCCGGCAAAAAATAAAATACAAAAACCTTGTGCCTGAGCCACCCTTTGTCCTCTAACCCAACCAGCACAACGAAACCCGACCTAAAACTCGCCGATCGACAATCCATAGTGGGCAACCCCTCGGGAAATTCAGGAATCGGAGGCAAACGAGACCAAACCCCGGTTTCCGGTTCAAGAAGTGCCAACTGACTAACGAAGATCTTCGGATCCTTTTTCCAATCCTTTGTTGGATTATAAGCAAGAGCCAGAACAATGAGATTCTGACTATTACAAGTCTGCTTCCTGTACAAGCGAAACTCTGACGACTGAAACTCGGATTTCCATGCTTTGCACACAGAAGAGCGAGTGGAAAACTGGCTATAATGACCACGAACAAGACACTCACGAGCTAAATCATCAGGGAGGCCAGGAATGAGCCTCATAATGGGAAAAAATCACCGCAACTGACGTGGTATCCTTGAAACTGGGAGCTAAAGCTGCAAGACAGAGGCCAAGGGGGAAGAAAGATAGCGTAAAAAGAGGATGGAGGAGCGTAGCAGACCCTAGTTGATATTCGACAATATATATATATATATATATATATATTACTTATCAAACAAAAATAATTCTACTGGGAAAAGGAAATCAAATACACCTAGAGTTTAAGTTGTCTTTACATGATTTACTTCAGTTTAATTTTCTTATTGTTAGTATTTTTTTTTTGTAAAAAAAATCAAAGTCCAATCGGTGTTCTTCAAACTTGGATTGGTGGCTACAAGACAAGGCAAGCGGAAGAGACATTCCAACGAAAGCCACCATTAGAGACAATCATTCTCTAATTATTTTTGAATTTGAAAAGGGAGCTCTTGCTGCAATAGAAAACATATATATTGTTCACAACAACTGGCCTTAAATATTCCTGTTCTGTCTTCACAACGAAGAAGAACAAACTTATTCCTTCTAAAATACATCATAATATTATTACAGTACTTCAGGGCAAATTTCAGTTCAGCTTCTACACGGTTTGATCACTTAGCCACCAGTTCTGAGCAAAATATATGGTTCCATTATCACAACCAAATGCAATCCTGTAAAAGATAAGATTAAACAATCAGTTAAATCAGTTCTGAGACTTTAAATTACTAAGGCAGCCTTCAAGTATTTAGGAGTTAAAGAAACTTACTGGTGTGAGCCTTTCATGCATCCAATTCCCCAAACTCTTCCCAGACCATAGTTCAATGTGTTGTCATGCTTGCAAGTAGATTTTGATTAATATAATGTACAACCTACTATAACTAAAGATACATTATTCAGTGTTTAGAAATCGAGGTAGTACTGATATGTTTTCGCATTCCATGTTCTGACAGTGCCATCTTCAGAGGCAGAGATTATGATGGGGATCTCAGGATGGACATAAACTGCAGTCACATTGTTTCCATGGCCTTCTAAAGTTTGTACACAACTTTTGGTTTCACAATCCCAAACCTGTTCCATTGCATTTTCCCTGAAATATGAAACAATTCATTAAGCATATATAGAAGTATCTAGCGGGTTAGAGAAATGAGTTACAGGCCTGCTAACCTTAACAATATAATCATCAGAACCACTAAGTAGATTTAGCTTATCACTACCAACGAACTAATCGACACAGTTAACCCCTTTTGAATGGCCCTCTAATGTGGCAACTGAAGCAGGCGAGTTGAGATTCCAAATCTGAAAGACAACACAAATTACAACTCTTCGTGAAATAGAATTGCAACAATAAGCGCTTAAGACGAGGCCTCAGGCGCAATTTCAAGAACAGTGATTTTCCCGGGAATACCTTTATGGTTCCATCAAGAGAGGCACTTGCAAACATATTGGAATCTTTTGGATTGAAAGCAACTTGCATAACATAGTGTGAATGTCCCTGGAATGTCTGAGTGCATTCCCAACCCTTCTCCCAATCAAACATCTTGATGAGATTGTCATCAGAAGATGACAGGACATAGGGAAGATCAGGATGGACAGACACGCACCGAATGAAATCTGTGTGTGCTCCAAACTCTTTGATTAGTTCCAATGTCTCATAATTGTATACGCGGATAAATTTGTCGTCAGATGCAGTGACAATCCAGTGCTTCCTGGCAATGAACTTTGCTGATCTCACTGCAAAAGAATATGCAAATACGTTGAGTGATTTTTCCATTAAGAATGCAAATTAACCATAAAGTAAGAATATAATAATTACCTGGTAACTCGGTGACCTTGAAAGACTTCTCAATAGTGTGGCATGATTACAAGTTCCAAGTTAACTGTCATCATGATTGAAACAAATCATTTCCTCATAACACTAACATTTTACATTGTAATGTGCCTTACCTGCAACTCATGGTTTAAGATACAGACAGTTCCTGAATATAAACCTGCAAGAATCCTGCATAGAAACAATTTCAAATTACGGTTTATGTATGCCGGGAATGTTGGGAAAATAAAACATGTATCAGTGAAGCCATGCAAAATATAGAATTGTCGTTACCATGGCTGGGTTGGATGCAGGTCTACAGACTTGACTCTTTCTGACAACTGCTTAAATTGTTTCTGCCCCTAAAAGCATATATAGTTAGCATATCTTTATGAGAGACAGGATCAAAAAACTTTTCTTTAAAAAAAGGAAAAGAAAAAAAGAGACCAAAAAGAACGACGAGTAGTGCATAACTCACCATTTATAAGTTGATAACACAGGAAGCAAATCTTTTCCCCCTTTTTTTAAATTCAGTGAAATATTCAACGTTAACTCAGAGTTGGAGTTGTTTGTGAATGGATTGAGGGAAAAGATTGGTGAGGAATCTCTATATATACCATTAAGATACTACGCAGCTAAGGAAAAATCATTTCACAAACTCAGCTGGACGCCAATGTTGTTTGAGAATTTTCGTTATCTTGTCATCCGATATGCTCCACACCGTGGATTATGTTTCCTGGACATGAATTGACGGCCAAGATCTGAAGTCAACCTTATACGTGCATTGAGCGTGACTCATTGGAGAACAAGGAAGGTGAAACTCCAAGAAGGTAACATTTCGCGTCGGCAAAATATTATAGAGGTCGATGACTTGTTTGGTCTATTCACGAGACGCCAAATGCTCGGATTCATTCCCCTATTCCAATGCTGTCTCCATCTACTTTGTAGTTTTATTCTAAATCCGGACGGCCGATCGTCATATTTACATTTTGTTGCGGCGGAGACGAGGATTCGTATGAGAATATCCAACGACAGGTCGTTCCTAACTTCACGTAAATGCTATCTGGTTTGTTGGCAGCCTTTTTTCCCCTCCGAATCAGAATTCAATGGAGTTTTGAAATTGTTGAGTATATTTATATATATCTTTTTCAACAAAATGACCATCCACCAGGTAATTATACTTATAAGAAAAACAATCTCTAATTCAATTAAATTGACTCAATTAAACATGCGGCATAATTTTTTGTCATTTTAGTTAAGCTCGAGAAAATTTTATTTTTGTTTTAAATTTGATTATTATTTTTAAAAAAATATAGAAGAAACTACACAGTTTAGCCCGATAACTTTCATTATAATTTGAAAATCGAGATGAGAGAGAGGAAGCTTACGTCCGTGGTATATATATATGTGTGTGTGTGCGGTGGTATATATGTTATTATACTAAAGCATGTTTCCATTTGAGATATTTTAATTAAACATGTTTTGATATCTATTATTATTTTTTGCTTCTTTTTTCAGTTGTGTATTTTCCCCAAAAATAAAAATAAATGAACCGGGTCATTCTCACAAGAGGAAATTGCAATAAATAGCCTCCTCTCGAAACTTTATCTAAAAATACTACCAAAGTATTGGTAGTAGGTTTTATCATTCAAATTATGCCCACTAAAACAAATGACAGACAAATTTAGTTACACTCTATACCATTAAGGTAGTAAATTTTGGATTTTTTTCTCCTATATTGTCTTCATTTTTTTTGGATAATTAATTATCTGATTTTCTATCAATGTAAATCACACTTAACATAGTTTCCATCAAGTTTCAAAAAAATTTAGTTAAGTGTCACAAATATTTTGGTAAAAAAAAGTGTCGTCAATATGTTTATAATTTTGGATTTCAATTTTTGTTTGAACACATATACTTTCAATCAAGTTTCAATAATGTTTCAATTAAGAAAAATGCACTACAATATCAAAACTAATATAGTAATTTAGATAATGAAAAATCGAAACCAGAATGAAACTTACATGAAACCCTAAATTATTTTCTACCTTAAACTAATCAAACATGTACCCATCTAAAGTAATGAAAACGAAAACTAAATGAAACCTATATGACACCCTTAAGATTTTTATCTTAACTAATATAGTTTAGTTTCAATCAAGTTTCAAAAATATTTTAATCTATTATAAAGCATTACAATTTAAGAACTAACGTGAACAAAAATATAAAGATACTCGAATGAAACTTACATGAAACCCTTAATTACTTTTTTAAGATTATATGACATGACAAAGTTTTTGTCGAGTTTTAATTAAGTTTCAGTAAGAATATATTCATCAATTCCAAATGTTATGCTTCTCTCTTTTTTTGATGTATTTTGAACCTGATGATATGCATTTGTTCAAATATTTTTTAATCCAATTATTGTCTATTAAAATTTCCTATGATTTTGAGATTAAGCAATCAAATAATATCTTAATAAATGTGATTCCTTGAAATCTGGTTTCAACAATTGGCAATTCCTATATTTTAGAAGATTTATCGAATCCATATTCTAGGTGGCTATTTTCAGAAAATACTTCACTAATTTTTAGACATATTTAGTTAAAGTTTTGAAGTAATCATTTATTGATGAGTTATATATGTAAAAAACCCGAGCTAATTATGTGACACACCAGTATAAACTTCTATATTTTGAAAAATAGAAATACAGGTTTTGTATTTGTTAAAAATGTCAACATTTTGAATGTACAATTGATCAAATACCATACTTTAAATTTTTAGTTAAAAAATGTCATATTTGGTCGTATAAAAATCATTTTTTTATCTCTTTTTTTAATTTTTTCTCTCTCTCCCCTACTCTCCCACACCCTATTTTCTCTTTCCTCATGTCCTCTCTCTCAATCCCATCCTTTTTGAAAAAACCCTAGAAACTGAAACTGCAGCCCTCCGCCACCCATCACCGCTGCTTTGACTGTCAGTCCTCTCCCTTAGTCGCGTCATGTTCATCTTCTCTTTGTCGCTTTTCTCTCTCTTAGCCTCTCGACTTCCTCCGTCTGTCAACTCTCAATCTTTTCTTCTCTCTCTCTCTCAACTTGTTCTCTCTCATCCCGTTCTATCCCCTCTCTATTTGTCGCTCCTCTCTCTTCTCTCCCCATTATTGTATCAGTCTCCACTCTGTCCAGATTTGAAGTCGCAAGCCCTCACCCCTCTGTCGTCGCTCGCCTCCCTCTCTTTCTCCTTTTCCCTCTTTCCTCTGTCGTACCTCGTCTCAGCAGTGTAGATGAAGAGACTCCATAAATCGACAACCACCGAGCTTCTAAGATTGATGTGATCTGGATTCGATTTGATGTCCATATGTAGTGAATGAGGGAGAGAGAGAGAAGATAGAGTTGATGGAGTGCGATGTGACCGATAAAAATGGTGGCGAGCGGCGGGACTGGTGGTGTGAGATTGGGAGGCGGGACAATGATGGCATTTAATTTTTGAAGATTTGAGGATATATTCAGAAACTAAAAAGTTATATAAAAATTAAAATTTGGATACATTTAGATATTATAAAAATTATAAAAAATTGAAATTAGTATATACTAAAAAAATATAAAAAATTGAGATTCAAATAAAAAATTATAATTTGAAGGCATTTAATTTTAAAAAATATTATGTCGAAAATTTATTAAATTGAATTTTATATAAAATTTTTTGACTTGAATACATATGGATACATCTGGATACATTTGGATATTACCGGATACATTCTGAAACATCATATTTTTTCTTCTTTGAATTTATCTTTTTCCCAAACAAAATCAATTTCTCGAAAAAATATCAGGATTTTCTAGAAAAAGTCTCAAATTTTCGGTCAATTTTTCTGTCAATTAAAAATGTGATATTTTTACAACATGTTTCAAGCATGTTTGTCTTTGTCAAATTATATTTGATACATGATAAAAATCAATTCTAAATTTCAATGTAAAATAAAAGTTAAATTGTCAGAAAAACCGCCCTCACAAATCTAAAAGCCCACTAAGTTTCAAATTGGGCTTCGAGATGGGTTCCACATCCTTCCATCCAACTCAATAAGCCTTCAAAAGAAACTAGGAAGTAGAAACAGTGAAGCATATGCCTGCATCGAGAACACGAGAACCTGATGCTCCAAGCACTTCTATGGATGCAAAACACAACCGATATGCTCAAGATTCAGAAAGATCATGGCAGACTTCTCCAAGCCCATAACCCATCGCACAAAATACGAAACAGAGAATAACGCCAAGCAACCATGCAATATGCCCTGATGCACACAGTACTGTCGAAAGTATTTGAAAAATGCCATATCACTAACAATTTTGAATATCACTAACAGTGGCTAGCATATGAAAACAGTGAGGACCCAGTTGGATTGTTTAATATCTCCTAGCTAATGAATTTACGCACAATTATATCGGGTTAATTTTATTTATGGTTATTAAAGTTTAAAATTTTTTCATCTATGATCATAAAATTTACTTTTTGTTCAATATGATCACTATAATTTAGAATTTTATTCACTGATGGTCACTGTGACTATTTTATTTGATTTTTCTGGCAGATTCAGTGATGTGGCGGTTACATCATCATGTCACATCACAATAATACTTCACAAAAAAATTAATAATCTACATAATTTTAAACCCACTTATAAATTTTTTAAATTTTATGAATTTTAACTTCAATAAAAGTGATTAAATTGGTTATATTAAAATTCAAAATTTTGTGACGAATTTTTTAGAACTAGAATCAACCGATCATTTTTATATTATTATAAACAATAAAAAAATATTTTAATTAAATAATTTTACAGTAAAAACTAAAATCAAAACAACAAAATCAAATATTAAAAATTAATTAGCTCAATAAAATATTTCATATTTT
>CAODLS011749908.1:0-10492 GCA_948243855.1 Flueggea neowawraea | reverse complement strand
GTACTGAAATCCAATCGAGTACCTAACTTTTCTTGCAATTTACGCCAAAACCGTGAGGTGAACTGAGGTTCTCTATCTAACACAATAGAGACTGCACACCATGTAGACATACAATCTTATCGACATATAACTTCGCTAGGCGTGCCGCTCGTTATGTCGTTTTAACAGGGAGAAAATGTGTTGACTTGATCAATCGATCCACGATGACCCAAATGGAGTCATATCCCATAGATGTCCTTGGTAGCCCAACTACAAAGTTTATGGTGATGTGATCCCACTTCCACTATGGAATGGGTAACTATTGCATCAATCCATAAGGACGATGATGCTCAAACTTAACTTACTAACACGTCAAGCATCGGCTAACAAACTCACAAATATCCTTCTTCATCCCTGGCCACCAATAGGACTCTCGAAGATCTCGATACATCTTAACATACCCTAGGTGGACAAAATATGTGTAGTTGTGACCCTCGGTCATAATCTCCTCGCGCAACCCATCAGAAGATGGTACGCACAATCTCAGTCCAAACCAAAGGACTCCAGAGTCATCCAAACTAAACTCTGGTATACCAGATGATATAAATTTATCGATCAGACTCTGTATCTTGAAATTCTCCTTCTGAGCGTCTCGGATCCGATCTAACAAAATAGGCATCGCCTCAACGTGGCAAAGTAAGACCCCTGAATCATCAAACTGTAACTCAACTCCAGACTTCAACAGACATTGCCATTCAGACAATGTAGGGTGTCTCTCTACAGAGACATGAGCTAAGCTAACTACTGACTTCCTACTCAGAGCATCGACCACGACATTAGCCTTACCAAGATGATATGATATAGTGCAGTTATAATCCTTTAGCAATTCTAGCCAATGTCTCTGCCTCAGATTCAGGTCTCGCTGCCCAAAAATTTACTTTAGACTCTTATGATCCGTGAAGATCTCAAAAGTCTCTCCATATAGGTAATGCCTCCAAATCTTGAGTGTGAACACTACTGCATCTAACTCCAAGTCATGCGTCGAATAGTTCTGTTCATGCCTCTTAAGTTGTCTCGATGCATAGGCGAATACTTTACCATGTTGCATCAACATACAACCTAGGCCAACTCTTGATGCATCACAATACACCGTAAAACCTCCAAAACCTGATGGTAACACCAACACTGGCGCACTCGTCAAACATTTCTTCAAGTTTTGGAACCCTTCTTCACACCTATCAGACCATACAAATTTAGCTCTCTTTTGGGTTAACAGTGTCATAGGAGCTGCAATCCTTGAGAAATCTTGGATAAACCTCCTATAATACCCGACCAAACCAAGGAAACTCCGAATCTTCGTAGCGGTCTTAGGTCTTTCCCAATGGAGTACTACCTTCACTTTCTTAGGATCGACCATAATGCTATCTCTTAACACTACGTGTCCCAAGAATGCCACTTGTTCGAGCTAAAACTCGCACTTCGAGAATTTAGCATACAACTGATGCTCTCTCAAAGTATGCAAGACTAACCTCAAGTGGTCCTCATGCTCCTTCCTGCTCATCGAGTATATCAGAATGTCATTGATGAAGACAATCACGAACCGATCCAAATACGGTCTGAACACTATGTTCATCAATTCCATAAATGTCACTGGTGCATTGGTCAACCCAAACGACGTCAACAAGTATTCGTAGTGACCATATCTAGTTTGAAACGCTGTCTTAGGAATGCCCTCACCTCTAATCCTCAACTGATGATATCCCGACCTTAAGTCGATCTTAGAAAATTACTGCGCACCTTGCAGCTGGTCAAACAGATCATCTATCATCAGAAATGGATATCGGTTCTTCACCGTTACCTTATTCAACTATGGGTAATCTATGCACATACGAAGGCTCACATCCTTCTTCTTAACAAATAGCATCGGAGAACCTCAAGAAGAAATGTTCGGTCGAACAAATCCTTTGTTTAACAACTCCCTCAACTGAGTCTCCAACTCCTTTAACTCGGTCGGTGCTATTTGATACAGCGAAATCGATATTGGATCGGTACCTGGCTACACCTCTATAGCTAACTCAATCTCTCGATCAGGCAAAAGTCCTGGTAACTCCTCCGAAAATACATCAGAAAAATCTTGTACCACATGTATGTCTTCAACCCTCAACTCTGATCCTTCAGATTCAGTCAGAATAAAAGCTAAATACCCCTCGCATCCTCGACGAATCATCTTTTTTGCTCTGACCACTGACACGTATCCCAGTACCATACTATCTCTCTCACCCTGGTAACAGAACTTAGTCTGACCAGGGGGTCAGAAAATACTCTCTTGGCAAAGCAATCCAATGTTTCATGTCAGTCGGAAAGCCAATCCATGCCTAGGATAACATCAAACTCTCCTACGTCTAGCAAAATATGATCGACCTTCAACTCATGCCCATCTATGGCGACCACACAACCTTGCACCCGGATTCAGTCAACATCTTGCTACCTAGAGGTGATGAAACCCCTAATGGCCTATCCAACTGATGTAATACTAACCCAGAACGCTCAACAAAAGGTAGGGTGATGAATGAATGTGATGCTCTAGTATCAAATAAGACATATGCATGAGTACCAGATATAGAAATCATACCAGTAACTACGACATTAGAGTTCTGAGCCTCATAACGGGTGAGATGATATACCCGAGCCTACCCTCCTGAAGCACTGATCTGGGCTGCCTAGCCTCTGCCACTGCCACTAACCTGGCCACCCTGATTGTGGCTCTTAGAACGTCTGTCAGCTCCCCTACCTGCACCGGTACTCGCTGTACCAGAGCCTCTTACAATAGACTATTCTGCCAGAGTCTCAATACCCCACTTCACAGGGCATTCTGCTATCTTGTGACTTGACAATTTACAATAGAAACAATTACCAATCGCTCTCTGATATACTCCCAGATGCCTCTTTTTACAGATCACACAGGGCAAAATCGAACTCCCTAAGCCCTGTCCTTCACTCTGCTTTGTCGGCTGTACCACACTATAACTCTAGGTGCTCTAGCTAGACCTCTACCCTTTAGATAAATGTTGGCATCCCTGCTCTAACTGAGCTCCCTGGTCTCGACCCTACTGGCCTCCCAATGCACTCTTTATCTTAGCCCTCTTGGGCCCTGTAGGATGCCTCTCATCCATATACTCCATCTCCCTGGCAGCCTATTCTAGCTGCCTCACAGTGGCCAACCCTAAGGTCGCTACCACCCTACTAATCGTGGGTCGTAACCCATCCAAAAATTCCTTGCCAATGACTCATCTCCCTGACTCTGAGGAGGTGCATACCTGCTCAAATCCTTAAACTTCTCCTCGTATTCTGTCACCGATATGCTCTGTCCCTAATGGAACTCACTGAAATCATTCATCTTCTTGTCCCGGATACTCCAAGGAAGGACAGATGCGATGAGCTCCTCCTTGAATCTGGCTCAACTAAAACCTCCTCGAGTCTTAAGACTCCTCCACCACCTAGCTGATCGGTCATTCAGGAGAAATGCACCAAGTCTAACTCTATTGGCATCCTCAATAACGCCCTGAGCCTCAAAACGATACTCCACCTCCAGGAAGAAATCATAAGGATCCTCCTCCATCGCACCAAAAAATCTATGAGGCTGAAGCTTCAAGAATCTCTCCAAAATATCATCCTCCTTAGCCCGTGGTGCAACAGGTGCAACCACTGGAGCAACAACTGCGACCTCCTCTGGCTGAGGTGGTTGATCCAGTGGCACTACTAGTAGAACTAAAGCTGCTCCTGCTAGCGGTGCTGGTTGATCAACTATCGGCTGACCCGGCTGAGCTCTCTCTAAACGCTCAAGAACTGTGGTCATACGCTCAAACATCTCCATCCGAGGATAAGAAGCTGTTGGAGCTGAAGCTACTGCTGAGGTACTGGCGCTGCAGCCCCTAGCGTACTATGTGAGTCATGCGGATCCACAGCCGACTGAGCTGCAGGCTCGATAAGCTCTCCCTAGGTCTACCTCGACCTCTACCTTAACCATAATCCATATCTACATATGCAGACAAAATATGTATGCAGATGTTAGAATGCTACATGATTGCTACAGTACCGAGACAAATATCAGAAGGGTGTACAGAAGCAATTGGATTGACTCGATCAAAGCTCTACACCAACCCCGACTATACCAAATATATGAACTTAGTCGCTCTGATACCACCTTTGGTATCAGAGTGCCCAATTACTCGAGATTTACGAAATCAAGGTCTCTGATACCACCCTTTTCATGACCCATAGTTGGGCCCGTGATCAGTGTACGAGGCGAGCTGTCTATGAAAGCCCGACCCATCTCGTACAAGCCTCTGTGTGCAGAAATTCTACCTGACGTATCCAAATATTTATTTAAAATATTTATAAAAATGTTTATAAATGAAACAAAACCATACATATATGTATATGTGTATATATATATATATATATATCGATATATAAATACAATATAACAAAAATATCAGTAAAAATAAGATCATCAAAGAAATCCCAAAATACACAAGTATAGCCCAGTATCTCAACAGTAGTCCAATATAGAGCTCTATGACAGTACAAAGTAAAGTCCGAACGAGGGCACTCACTATAGTCAAAAACATCTCACTAGGTCCGAGATACGGATCAGATGCTGAGCGTCCAAAATGTCACATGCAAAAGAAGGTTAACATAGACAACATAAAATAGGGGTAAGAATCCCTAGTAAGGAAACAACACTCCAAATCGTCTCATTTGTGCCTCACAAGATTGGTTTGAAACCCTTTTTAAAAATACCACACAGATACATAGATACCATATAGTATACATACTATATACATAATGCATTTTCTGAAATTCGTTTTACCAAAACGTTCACATCATATCGTATAACATGCATTCAGACAATATATATATATATATATATATATATATATATATATATATATATATATATATATACTTTTGAATTCATAATACAGGACCATGAAATATTTATATGTAGCAGTGTGGACTCCGTCACCTGACTGCTCAATAAAAGCGTGTATCTGGCCTGGATACACGGTCACTCATTACCCCTATAACTAGGGTCATAACAGAGCATTGTTATACCAAAGGCTACGTATCTCGTAGCTAAGTGTCCCCATGTCAAAGTGTGATACATACATAATACTCCATATACAATTATGACTCATCTTTTCCTTTATTCCATTATTTACAAAATACTCTTGTATATATATATATATATATATATATATATCAATATATACTTTATAATTTCCGTAGCAAAATGTTGGTTATTAATAATCACATAGTCTAGATTATTAATTAACCCAATACTTATTAGTCCAATTTCATATCATAACCAAACATATCAAAAATAATATACTCAATTTTGAAGACACAACCTATCTGTCTGAAGCTGTCATTTCACTCATCTGGTATCCAAAGCTGCGGATGGCTGCTCGCGCTGGCAGGCACACGGAGCTGTAACAAACATAGATAGAACATATATCAAGATGTGGTACTATGACGGTACCAATGCATGGTATGAAAATGCAGATGTTGACTATCGGAGCACTAAAAACCTATATCGGGAGTGAATCTATCACTCTCGACCCAAAATATACAATCCACGTAAAATTATAGTTTGGCCCCCGATTAGTGTAAAATTATATTTTAGTCCCTGAGACTAGACAAATTATAAAACAATCCTCAAAAACTGCTGGGATTATCGACTAAACATGCATAAGTTAGAATCCCTAAATTCGATCCCGAACTATCAAAATTCGCAAATTTATCATAATTCCTTAAAATTACAAATATATATCCAATTTCTACAAAATTACAAATCTAGATGTTGAATTTTGAAATTTACAAATCTCTACTCCCAATTTTCAGAAATTACAAGTCTAGAGTGAACTTTCCAAAAATTTACAAAACTAGCTAAAACCACAAGTTTATTTTCAAAATTATAAAACTTTGGATTCGACTGACCAATATCAAAACCAATCATCTATCTCTACTCTAATCGATTCGCTGAACACGAATCCAATCTCAGATTCCATAAATTAACTCTCAATCATGCTCAAATCATCAAAACCCGAACTAAACCCTAGTTCATTCAAATGGTCACCAAATCAATCAATTCAAAGCTTGAATCGTGATCATCTAAGTCTTATCTAACATGATCTAGCATCATCTCACATCCATTCATCAAGAATCATCCGAAAATTGAAACCTTTTTGAAATTCAGCCAAAAACACATTTCATGAATCAATGCATGAAAATGAGTTAGAAATGAAAAAAAGGATGTTGATCTTACCTCAAGAATGGATTAGGAACGTTGGGGGAGCAATGTGAGAGAGTTTCAGACCGATTGGGAGTGATTTGAGTAAGAAAATGACGGTGAAAGTCAATTTCGGCAGTTTTAAGAGCTGCAGATCAAAATGCACCATTTTGACAATTACAAAGGCAACGTACGTCATACACAATGACAACGTACGTTATGGCTGAGCACAAAATACGTTGTACCTCACAACGCACGTCGTGAAGCATCCAGTAGCCACGGATTTAAAGAAACACAACTCAACGTATGTCGTATCATGGCAATATACGTCGATCATCCTCGCATCTCAGATGACGTACGTTGTACCTATACAATGTATGTTATGCTGCTTTTCCAGATAACGTACGTCTTCCGCACTCAACAATGTACGTTGTACTTAAGTCAACGCACGTTGTTCGCTCTCCAATCACATACTTTACATTTCATACTTTCCAACATGCATCGGACCTCCCTTGAGATTTGATAACACCTAATCCTCGAAAATATGTCCGATTTTCCCCAAGATTAAATCAGACTTGGTCAGAAAGCTACAGTATTCCTAACGAAAACAAGCGAAATATTACATTGTTTCTCGTTGATCTCTCTTTGATTTCTTCTCCTTGATTACGAATTTAATGTGAAAGGAAGGTAAATTTTTTGCTTGCATACTGTAAAAATATAGGTTTAGATTTCTGTGATACCTTTGATTGTCTATAATGTTTCTACATACTATGGGAGTTTGATTGTTTGGTTCCATTCTACTAGATCTGTAAACTTGTTATAAGTGACCAAATTTATAAGGAGCGATGAATTGGTGTTATGGTCCTTTGTATTTGCAAAGATGTAAATAACATCATAACTTCATTCCTTTTCTTCATCTTCAATAGGTGGGAGAAAACAGGACATAGTTTGTGGAACTTACAATGTGGCTTCAGATTTGTGATATTTGATAGTTGAACTTCCTTATAGATAAGGTCCCTGCGTAATCCTTCTAAAGATACTGGGTATTTATGTTTGTATACTTTCATCATTCTTTGTTAGAGACAGCATGTGAGAGCATTTTCTATTTATGTTGCTTCTGATACAAACCAAAAGCTGCTTCATCATCTTCATAATTTTTCTTTTTAAAAACAGAATTGCCACAACTGACAAATACATCACCATGAATGGCAAGTCAAGCATTTTCGACGCTAATGCTCGAATTGTGATGAATGATAACTTCGTGAAGACTGTTTCTTGGTACGACAATGAAAAGGGTTACATGTAATGTGAAAATAGAGAACTAGTCTTTTAAGGGTTTTCAATTCAAGCTCCCTTACTTTAATTTTGAGTGTTTAATTTTCTTTTGCAGCTCATGAGTAATTGACTTCCCAGCAGGTAAGGTTCTTGCATGATCCTTCTAAAGATATTGGGTGTGTAATATCTCACTCTTTTCAACATGGTTTCTGTAGATCTCCGATTTGATTTTGAGCTTTGGGGTATTACTTTGTTGTTTTTTGGTGTTTCTAGGAGGGTTACTCGAGTAAGTGATAATGGATTACTCGAGTGATATGGAGGTTGGATTACTCGAGTACCGATTGGATGTCACTCGAGTGAGATGGGGCATCGCATACTCGAGTAAGCCACTAGCTTACTCAAGTGAACCATGAACCCAAAATGATCTGGGGAAAGGCTTACTTAAGTAAGAGCACATTCGGGCAGAAAGTCTATAAATACCCCTACCCCGACTCTTTCAATTTTCACACAACTCTCTCACTCTCAAACACTTCAAATCCGTCCAAACTTCATTCCTATTGCTTCTCCTTGGTTCTACATCATCTCTGAGGTAAGATTAAGCTTTTAAACCATTGCATTTCTTCATTTTTGCAAGATTGTTCATGTTAAGATTTGGAAAAATGCTCATAGGTTTGAATGTGGGTTGTTTCTGTTGGAATGAGTGTTTGGAGTTGTTAGATTGTGATATTGCACCTATAGATGACTTTAAATGATAAGAATTAAGGATGTTTATAAATGGGTTTGAATCAATTCGGTTTTGGTTGATTTTGGGTGATTTCAAGTTGTTCTAATGGATTGGACCTTAGATCAATGTTTAGGAGTTGATTAGAGTCAATGTGGATGATTGGCTGTAATTTTTATTGGTGAAATCAAAATTTATTGAGTTTTGAAAATTCGGGAAAATGAATTACTCGAGTAAGCCATTCGCTTACTCAAGTAAGCTAGTGCATGGATTACTCGAGTAAGCCATTCGATTACTCGAGTACTCCAATGCATAGATCACTCAAGTACGACTTCCCTATTACTCGAGTAAGTCGTTGTCTTGAGGGACCAAAGATGTAATCTTTTTGGTATTTTGTAATTTCAGAGAATTGGAGGACTAATTTGAAAATTTTGACTTATTGGAGGACTAATTTGTAATTTGTCGATTCTCATGGAGTAAAACATAATTTTACAAAGGTTAAGGGACCTAACTTTAATTTTATGAAGATTTCAATTTTTGAGGTTTCAGTGTTAGATTTTTGACCGAAGTAGGTCTTCGACAATAGACAAGAGTTTGCATCTGCATTTGTATATCATGCATTTGATAACACCACATGTAATATTCTGCTCATTTTTGTCAATGAATACTGTAGCTTTCTGGCTAGGTACGATTTGATCTTGAGGATAATCAAACGTATTCTGGGGATTAGGTGTCATCAAATCTCGAGGGAGGTCCGATGCGTGTTGAGGAATATGATATGTCGATGTATGTGATATGAGAGTGAATAACGTGCGTATGATGTAAGTTGTCGAGTTACAAAGACGTACGTTATCTGGAAAATAGCATGACGTACGTTGTATAGATATGACGTACGTTATCTGGGATACGAGGATGATCAACGTACGTTGCCATGGTAAGACGTACGTTGGGTTGTGTTTCTTCGAATCCGAGGCTATTGGATGCTTCACGACGTACGTTGTGAGGTATAACGTACATTGCGTGCCATCACAACGTATGTTGTCATTGAGTAAGATGTACGTTGTTTTCAAAATTGTCATCACAACGTACGTTGTCATTGTATATGACATACGTTGCATTTGAAAATGTCGAAACAGTGCGTTTTGATCTGCATCTCTTAAAACGTCTGTAACCCGACGTTTTCTGTCAGTTTTCACTCAAATCTCTCCAAATAGCTCTGAAACGCTCTTAACTTGGTTTCTCAACATTCTTGATCCATTTCTGAGGTAAGATCAACATCCTTTCTTCATTTATAACTCATTTCCATGCATTGATTCATGAAAACGCATTTTGTCTGAATTTGAAATGGGTTTCAATTTTCGGATGATTTATGATGAATGGTTGTGAGAGGATGTTGGAATATGTTACAAGGGACTTGTATGAACTTGATTCAAGTTTTGAATCAAGTGATTTGATGAGTTTTTGGTGAACCTAGGGTTTGGTTTGGTTTGGATTTTGATGATTTGAGTATGAATGAGTGTTTTTCTGTTGAATCTGAGGTTAGATTCGTGTTCAGGAGATCGATTAATGTCGGAATACATGATTGGTTTGGAGATTCATCGGTTGAATCGGAAGTCAGTATTTTTGAGAATAAAAACTAGAGTTTTCTCTAGTTTTGTAAACTCTGAAAAGTTTTAGTCTAGAATTGTAATTTTGGAAAACTTAGGATATTTTTATAATTTTGAGGAACTAGACTAATTCGTAATTTCTGATAGTTCAAACTAGAATATGTAGATTCTGACTTATGGATGTCCAGTCAGTAATCCCAGCAATCATTGGAGACTGTTTTGTAATTTATCGAGTCTCGGTGACTAAAACGTAATTTTAAACTGGTCGGAGACTAAACTGTAATTTTACGTGTATAGTATATTTTGGGTCGGGGATGATGGATTTACTCCCGACGTATATGTTCAATGTCTACATTCACATACATGCATCTGTACTGCCACAATACCACATATTGATATTTGCTATGTCTGTATATGTACAGCTCAGTGTGTCTGCCAGTAGGAGCAGCCACCTGCGAGTGATACTTGACTTGATACATGGCTTTGGATACTAGGTGAGTGAAATAGCAGCTTCAGACGCATAGGCTGTGTCTTTCAAAATTTAGTATATGTTGTTTTTGATATGTCGGGTTTGACATGAAATTTGGAATAATAATTATTGGGTTAATTAATAAT
>CAODLS011749893.1:0-10319 GCA_948243855.1 Flueggea neowawraea | reverse complement strand
GTAGTCAACCTTCTTGTAAATCCTTTCGGTGAATAATCCTCATGTTAGTCTACAATGAATAGCATCAAAAAAAGGCGCAACATCACCTGTAACACAAAGTAAATATGACTGGAAATAGGTAATCTTTATCATGAATGAATTCTATTGTGGAGTTTTACAAAGTTTAAGGTTAATGTTGCTATTTTGATTACATTTACAACTGAGGAATCACACTACCAAATATCAACGACTCTTAAATCTCTTCATTTTTTTTTTCGTTTTTATTCAAACAACTCTCAAGTCTTGCCCATTTCTCCCATTGAATATAAAAGCACCACATTTTCAACTGTTTCGTCCGCACATTCATTATCAATCATCACCAACGGAGAACTACTCTGCATTGTTTGCAACTTTCTTTTTTCTAATTGCTACCTTTTTTATGCTAACAAAAATAATAAAACGAAGATTGTTTCCAGCCAAACAACTGCCTCCAGGAAGCCTGGGATTACCTCTCATAGGAGAGTCCATAGCTTTCATAAGAGCCAATAAAGCAGGACAACCTGAAAGATTCACAAGTCATAGAAAAAGCAAATACAATTCAGAAGTTTTCAAGAGCTCACTACTTGGAGAACCTTGCATTGTGTTGTGTGGGCAGGCTGCAAACTTCTGTTTAGCAATGAGAACAAGCTGGTCCAAGTATGGTGGCCTGGTTCTGCCAAGAAGCTCATCAAATCTGGTTTTTCTAATTTAGTTGGTGATGAGGGCAAGAGGGTCAGAAAGATGATCATGACTTTCCTGAATCTTTGTACACTTAAGAGGCACATAGAGAAGATGGATTCAGTCACACATCATCACATCAGGATACATTGGCAAGGTATCTACACTCATTTCACTTGAGTATTTGTTAGATTAAGGTTTTACTGTTTCAACAAAAAAAAAATTTCTATCACTTGCCAATGATGCATTGATTGCAAAGATAAATCCCGACTTTTTATTTCTCAAAGGACGCTAGCTCGCTGCCTGGACTTTAAACTTTAAATATATGGTGTTAGGTAGATCAAACGTGCTATTACTGCCAATCCAATTCGTTAGTTGAAACAAAATGTCCATCATGATTTTCCAACTTTTCTTGATTACAGTGCCTGAGAATTTTTTATTCGTTTCTTTCTTTGGTGCCATTTAGTCTTGATTCGCTGAAAATTTGTTCGTGTATGTGTACTGAAGGAAAAGAAGAGGTGAAAGTTTACGATACAGTAAAGTTTTACACGTTCGAGTTGGCTTGTCAGCTGTTTGCAAGCATTGATGATCCAGAACAGATTTCAAAGATTGCTTCACAGTTTGACGTCTTTATCAAAGGCGTGATAGGTTTTTCGATCAACATATCATGCACAAGATTTTATCAAGCTATGAAAGCTGCCAATGCAATCACGAAAGAACTTGGCTTGATCATTAGACAAAGGAGAGCAGGATTAGTATCACCTTCACAAGATCTTCTATCGCATTTGCTTGTGACTGCAGATGCAAGTGGAAAGTTCCTGACAGAAACTGAAATAGTTGACAATATTTTGTTGTTGCTTTTTTGCTGGCTTTGATACGACTAGATCATCCACTACTTTGGTCTTCAAGTATCTTGCTCAACTACCTCATGTTTACCAGAAAGTTCTCCAAGGTCAGTCTTACTATTCCCCTACAATGGAGCTTACTACTACAACTAGTGCATGTGCTGCAACTTGTTAGCAACGTCATACGTTATTATTATAAAAGTCATCACATTAGAGCAACCATAGTTGGATCGGTCAAATTTGGTAACCAGGGACTTTGAACGACATTTTGTATGGATGACAGAACAAATAAAAATTGCGGAATCTAAAGAAGCAGGGAAGCAGTTGACATGGGAGGATGTAAAGAAAATGAGGAACTCATGGAATTTTGTCTCTGAAGTGATGAGAGTATCACCACCTATAAGTGCTGGGTTCAGGGAGGCCTTAGTTGACTTCACCTATGCAGGTTACACCATTCCAAAGGGCTGGAAGGCATGATACATGCCTCTCATTGTCTTTGAAAATACATAACAAAAGGAGATTGTCAAATTCTAATCAGAGACTGCTTTGTGTTGGCAGTTATTATGGAGTGGTGCCTGGACGCACAAGGACTCATCTTTACACCTGGAGCCTAAAACGTTTGATGCTTCAAGGTTCGAAGGAGATGGTCCTGCCCCGTACTCATATGTTCCGTTTGGAGGGGGACCAAGAATGTGCCCCGGGCATGAGTTTGCTGGATTGCAGCTACTGGTATTTCTGCATAAAATAGTGAAAAGATTCAAGTGGGAGTTAGTGAACCCTGATGAACATGTTGCATACGATCCCATGCCTTCACCATCTCAAGGCCTCCCTATTCATCTTCATGCCCTCTAGTCTGATCAACATGCACCTAAAACATTCTAATGGAGTTTGATGACTCATTCTGCTGATATGTGGAGTTGACAGGTATATAGTGAAGTTGAGTTATTGATGACTCTGCCTACATGTATGTGTTGTGTAATTGAAAAGCAAGTTAAATGTAGATTTAGAAAAATCAATACCATCTAATTGTGGCATACACACGCATGGAGCGGATTAAATTCCAAAACTAATGCAAGTTAAAATTCAAGCAGATGAGTATATTTTCTTTCTCACGGCCGTTGCAGTTTCTGTTTTTTTTTTTTGGTGTGGGGATGACAAAAAATTCGTCGTCTTTTACAGATCAGTGTGCTTCGAAGTTCTAATGCATCTTGGCTTGGCCCAACCCTCCTGAAAGAACAGTCCGGATCAAATTTACAAAGAGATATGCTTAATTAATTTACTAGTTTAAAACTCTAAAACTTATTATAAATAAGACAAACGGAATTTCTCACTCACCTGCTGAATAAAATAGCATCATATTAAGTCACATGTTAGACTATTATAGTGATTAGTTGCAACTTCACAGTCAACAAGTGGATATAATCTCATGACCACTCCATGCTTATCATCATAATCAATGGACAACTATTTTTCAATGCTTCCAACTTTCTTATTTCTAATTGCTTCTTTTTTCTGCTTTCAGTTATCACAAAAATAGTAAAACCCAGATTGTTTCCACCCAAAAATCTGCCTCCAGGAAGCCTAGGATGGCCTCTCGTAGGAGAGTCTATCGATTTCATCATAGCCGATCTGGCAGGACAACCTGAAAGATTTGTAAGACACGGGATAAATAAATATGATTCAGAGGTTTTCAAGAGCTCAGTATTTGGAGAATATTGCGTTGTGTTGTGTGGACAAGCTGCAAACAAGTTTTTGTACAGCAATGAGAACAAGCTAGTTCAAGAAAAGTTTGATGCTTCAAGGTTCGAAGGAGATGGTCCTGCCCCTTATTCATATGTCCCGTTTGGAGGCGGACCAAGGATATGTCCAGGGGAAGAGTTTGCTCGACTGCAGTTACTGGTGTTTCTGCATAACATTGTGAAAAAATTCAAGTGGGAATTAGTGAACCCTGATGAGCATTTTGCATATGATCCCATGCTTTCACCATCTCATGGCCTTCCCGTTCGCCTTCGTTCCCTCTAGTTTTATCTTTCATCAGTTACTCTGTGTATTTGTTTCATTGAGTTTGGTGCTGTATGATATAAAAAATCAACGCTCGGCGTCCATACTTTTCGCCCTTTGGGCTGAATATATGCCAAAAGCATTTGCTCTTCTGGTAAGTTCATAAAAATCTTCTGTTCACATTCTCGCAGGGCCAAACATTTTCTGTTATGCACATTAAATGCTAAATTACAAGTGACTCACAGAGATTTGTATTACATATCTTCAACAATAGTCATCCTAAAAATAGGCCTATGAATCGAATGATACAAAGCAAACATGTCTCCTTAAAACAATTAATTGTTTCGTGTTTCCAATTAATACCTTCTTATATGTTATTCTCCGATCAATAACTTGAACCCTTCAAATTTGTGAAGCAATATTATTTCTTGTTGAATCCGAATAAAGACTTAATTGCGTTGATCGCGTTCTCATTGATAAATGATTCATCAAACCGTTTCAGAAGAGGCTCAAATTCCTCTGATGTTCTTATGTTGGCAAGGTCTCGATCTGTTCGTATTCTCTGTTAAAAATTAGCGACAGCAACTATGTTAGATAGCTCAGAATCACTACACTTTGCTGCTTAAACAAATACATGCCAGCATCAGTGTTGCATCAGTACCTTAAAATCTTCAAAACCTGCTTCCATAGCATCTTCAAGTGCAGATAGGCCTGCTTGTATCTGTGAATATTTCCAAGGAATAAATGATCAAATGTTATCTTTCGTCATCAGTATGAGGCTATGAGCCATTCGAAAACTATTACTGTAACATTTGCCTACACACACGAATGCACGCATGACAGAACATTAGGTCACTATGATAAGATCAATATGAGGTAAAAAACCAAGGCCATCCATTTCATCGTAAGAACATTACCTGATTACGCTTTGAATAACAGCAAGCGACATTGTAACTTGCAACAGCAGCTTCAATTGCATCTGGTTTGGATCCTATGACGGACTCAAATTTCTCCAATGCTTCTTCATACTTGCCACTCCTTTACCAACAAAGGGAAAATCATAACAACAAAAGAAACAAAATTTTTTTTATCAAGATTGGATTCCATAAATTCACAATTAATGATGTTTGTGCATGTCTGGCTATCTGAAGAACCGGATGACCTGCCAGAGCCTTCATGATTTCCTACAAAAGGAAATTGTCTCATAAAAGATAAACTGAAGACATTCTAACAATGCATTAGAAATATAGTCCTAACAAACAAATTAGATGACTGAACACTGAATGTCAGCAAATGTAGCTTGAACTTACGCAAAATGGCACATTCCATGGGAAAACCACAATTCAAAATGACACTACAAATTGAAGGGGGAAAAGATTCTGAAGAAACCTACTTATACAGTTGCAGCCCTTCACGGAGATCCTTCTCTCTTTGTTCTTTCTGTTCCTTTTTCCTCAAGTAATTTTGCATCTGAAATTAATTGCAGATTAGAGATATTTACGCTGGTTTTACATTGCAATTAAAATCCTAAAAATGAAAGAAAAGCATATTATCTGCAGTGATTTAAGAGGCTCTACTCACTTGGATTTCCCTCACTCTATTACTAATGACACCAGAATTCCTCTCAGCTCTGATAATTTCCTTTTCTGTCAATTCACCGGTATAATCTGTCTTCCCTGCAAATCACATTGAGACAAATATCAATGAGTTGTTGAACTGAAAGTCGAACCACAAATGCATCAAAACAAGGAAGAACTCTTAACCATGTCTCTTTTGCATTCTCATGATCAAAGGCCCAATTCTCTGACGAATGGTGTACATTGTTCTTCCATACTCGGCAGCCGGCCACATCTCTGTCCCAAACACAGCACTGCACAAAATTTAGCACTTCAAGTCAAGAATATATTCTCCATGATTTCAATGTTAATGAAAACCTTGTGTGCCAATTCTCTCTTCCCACTTCCCCCTCCCTCTCGAAGTAGCACATAAAATCATCATTAATATGCAAAAAATTACTAAATAATTAAAAACGAGACTCAAATGAATCAGAAGAAAATGAGTTGGAAGGGAAGGAAAGAAAACCTGGTGGCAATGACTTTATCACCAACAGTGAACAAGCCAGACTTATCAGCAGAGCCACCAGGGGCAATGGCATCAATGTAAACACCACCGCCTCTCCCTTTTGCAAATTTCAGCCCTAAAGGTTGCATCAATTCAACCTCGTACTCTTCATACTTCTCTTCTCCCTCTTCTTCTTCACTTCCACTCTCTGTTTTGGACTCCGTTTCTGATGCTTTAACGATCAAAGTTGCTGGCTTTACCAGATGGGTAGTGCTAAAACATACTGAATTGCTCAGAAGAGAGTAATTCTTGGAGAAAAAGTGCTTGCTTTCTGATAAAAAAAACATGGGCTTGCTTGTTTGTGATGCTTCTTGGCAATGGCGGTGAAGAGTAGAGTGAAAGATGGCTGCTTGGAGCTAAAGACATGATAGTGACTTTGGTGTTCTAAAAGAGCTCTGAGAGCTGAAGATGGAGGCGAAGGTTGGAGTGTTTCTATGCGGGATAGAGACGTGGGTGATTTTGAATTTTGAAGTGAAAGAAATGGTTCGCAGTGGAATGAGTCTGCATTCGGAAGGAGGAAGACAGACAGAGAGAGATTGAAAGCAGAGGCTTTTATTACAGGAGTATGACTAGTGGCTAAAATGAGTTCTTTTGAGTTTTGGCTGAATAGTGTGGTGCCACGTGTCAGATTCATGGGATTGTAGGCATTGACATTTTAGGAACTGTTTAGCGAATACTACAATGAGAACTGCTGAATGAAGTCTTCATTAATAGCTATAGCTCTTCATAGTGGCTGTGAAAAAAGAGGACAAATCAGAACTATTTATATTATAATAATAAGAGTATAGATTTAGAACACATAATAATTTTTACATTATAAATTAAATAATTAAATATAAAATTAAGTTATTAATTTACAAATTAAATAAAATAAATAAATTAAAAAATAATTTTTTAATATTTTTTGTAATTAAGAAAAATAAAAAATTATAAATATTTTTTTGACAATTACTTAATATTGACACGTGTTACTTAATTTTATTCTTTGTTACTTAATTTATTTCTTGTGACTTAATACTAGAGTTGTTACTTAATTTAAGTATTAGTTACTTAATTTTAGTTTAGATCCTATTACTTAATTATTGAATGTCTGCTACTTAATTTTGGATACTCTTACTTAATTATTACAACCTGTTACTTAATATTGGACCTGCTACTTAAAATTGGGTCCGTTACTTAATTTTTTTTCAATTATTTAAAGGAAGCAATTGTTACTTAATTTTTAGAATTGTTACTTAATTTACGTTTGGGCCGATTACTTAATTATTGAAGGCCCGTTACTTAATTCTCGAAAAGATTACTTAATAATGACGACCTGTTACTTAATTTTAGACTTGTTACTTAATTTTATTTTAATTACTTAATATGAGCTTATGTTACTTAATTATAGGGTTTGTTACTTAATATTTTCTTCTAGAAGTTACTTAATTATTGACAGTCTGTTACTTAATTTTAGATCAATTACTTAATTTTCAGTCCATTACTTAATTTAGGATTGGGCCGGTTATTGAATCATTGTAGGCCTGTTGCTTAAATTATGAGGAAGGGTACTTAATTTTGAATCCATGTTACTTAATTTTGAGGCTCTTTACTTGATTGTTTTCGGTTACTTAATATTTTTCTTTTTTACTTAATTTCAATAGTTTACTTAATTTCAGCTTTTAGAAGGTTATTTTTTTTATATGACTTAATATCAACTTTCATTACTTAATTTTAAATGCAATTATTTGATATCATCTTAGGCCTAATTATTTAATTTATAAAGGTCTTTTACTTAATTGTGCAACCTGTTACTTAATTTTTACGAACCATTACTTAATTTTTGTCAAGTTTACATAATTTTAGGGCCCATTACTTAATTCTTTTGGTTACTTAATATCAATCTATGTTATTTAATGGTAGGCATAGTTATTTAATTTTAGCTTTAAAAAATTATTTAATTATTGATGCATGATTTACTTAATTTAGGGGCCCGTTACTTAATTAACTTGTTATTGAATATCAACCTTTGTGTATTAAAAGTTTAGGAGAAAGGTAAATAATTTGGTAAAGTACATATTAATTCAATTTTTTTCCTTTCCACTGCATAAAAAAAGAGATCATTGATCTTGATACAAGAGTTTCAAGTTTGAAGTGTTTGACTAAATTTGTCAATTTGGTTACATAATTTCGCACACAGTGACTTAATTTCAATTTTAGTTACTTAATATAAGTATTTGTTACGTAATGTTGTATGTCATTATTTAATTATAAGTTTCTAGAAGGTTACTTAATTATTGATCATGCCTTAATTTTACTCATTTAAGCTGAATTTGAGTTTGTGCTACCTAATGTAAGTTCTCGTTACTTAATTTTTGATGTCGTTACTTACCTTGATTTCTTGTTAGTTAATATAAATTTTTGTTACTTAATGTTGGCTATTGCTACTTAATTTTAGATTCTAGCATGTTACTTAATTTGTCACCATGGTTACTTAATTGTGCACACAGTTACTTATTTTTGAGTCTGTTTACTTAATATAAGTCTTGGTTATTTAATATTTTATAACGTTATTTTCATCTTCTAGCAGATTACTTAATTTGTCAATCTTAGTTACTTAATAAGCGATGTGGTTACATAATTATAAACTTCAACAAGGTTATTTAATTATTGATAAAATATAACTTAATTTTACATATGATTACTTAATTTTAATTTTAATTACTTAATATATGTGTTTGTTACTTAATATGGAATGTCGTTACTTAATTTTAACTTTTAGCAAGTTAATTAATTACTTCTATGTTGTTTTATTAAATATGTGCTATGCGTATATCCATTTTCTATTTATCTAATATCTAAACGGTGTTCGACGGTTGTAGACATCATTGAAAAAATCATTACATTTGCCCACCATGTTACTTAATATGCAGAATACTTACACTAATTTTGGATAAACAATAATATTTGTGTTTACACTAATTTTTAATAAACAATAATATTTGTATTTTAGACTATTTAATGTCACCTATGAACAACTTTGTAGTTATTATGAACACTACAAACACCTCTATGTTTTAGACTATTTTAGTGTAGTTAATTTGAACTTCTACAACGTTAATTTTGTGCATGGTTAATTTATATTTACTTAATTTATATTTGGTTACTTAATAGCAGCCTCTTTTACTTAATTGGAGAATAAATATAATAAATATTAAAAAATAACAGAATTGTAGACGACATTTTCGGTGCCTTTAAATGTGCATTTATATGCATTACAACATTGATAATTCCCTTTCTCGCCACAAGCAGGTACTTCTCTCAAAATGTCAACAGTGAACTAAAATCAGCCATTGATTTCTAATTCTAATGTCAACAGACCAAAATTCGGGACTTCGGTGTCAGGAATCACCTTTCCTGTAATGAGATCCTGTATAATGCAACAACAACCTATTTAAGAGTATTACTCAAATTGTCAATTGAACATACAAGACTTACATTTTGTCTTGACCAAGCGAAGAGACTCTTGCACACAGGCATACTCGAGTATGCAAGAAATGAAACTGCTTCGATCTCCATGGAACGGCCTTGTAGTTTGCTGCAAACCAGTGGAATAGGATATATTTATGAAATAGAATGGTAGAATAGGATATATTCATCAAATAGAACGGTAGACCAGAAAAAAGTAAATTGTCAATTTTACTTGCTATCTCTAAAACCTGCACTCGCCAAAGATGATAATATATGTACATTCATATTATATAAACCTTTGAAGTCCACCAAATAAAAAGTACCTTCATCTTGAGAGCATTAAATGATATGAATTGGCGGTTAAAACGAGCCCAACAAGAAAAGCAACATGATGGAACAATATAATAAAATTAATTTGATTCTAAGACAAGCAACCAACACATGTATAAACAAACACAAAGCCAACAACGATTAAACAAGGAAAAAAAATACTAGCAAAGCAATTGAGCAGACAGGATTACATCCTCACAAACTTTCCAAGGCCACTTTTATTCAATTGCTCTCTTTTATCATACTGTTCTAGGTCAATTGGCAGCTGCAAAAAGGAAGAAAAATGTTTAAACATAATGTTCATCCAAATTGCAGAAGCAACAACCACTACTAGAGGAGCAAAAAGTAGTAACAGGGAGCAAATCGTATCTTCAATTGGTGATTCAAATTCATAATATTCAAAAGGAAGAAAAACATTTAAACATAATATTCATCCATATCACCTTGATGAACCACATTATGGAACTTACAAGCTAACAAGGTGATTCAAATCATAAATAGATAAACCAGAAACTAAGCTAATTTATCAACGATGGAGTCCAACCTTACCGTCACTACATTTCACCAGTATTTTTTGGAAAAATATTAAAGCTAAACCCAGATACTATATCCCTTCAATTTAAATAATTACCTCCCAGAAACAGAAAACAAAAATCCTGCATTCTCGAGAATTGAAACAATAGCTCTAAGATACTCGAGAAGAGTCATGTGTGCACCACCAGGTCCCTGAAATAAGTAAAAACAGACTTTCAGAAGCACAATAATGTGAAAGCACATATGAAAACAACAAACAATAATACATCCAAATGAGAGAATAAAAGAACCAATATATACACAATTGAATGGCAATGGCATCTTAAACTAAACACAAATTAT
>CAODLS011749706.1:0-10926 GCA_948243855.1 Flueggea neowawraea | reverse complement strand
GATACCTCCAATCATATGTTAATAATTTTTACTTGATTCGAAACTTATCAAAATGGATTATTTATCTTATTAGGGTCATTGAGTTTTTTGAAAAATGGCCTTGAACTAGAAGTGATATCCTAAGTATCTACGTACCCTTATTTGTATATGGAATCAAAGTCTATGTAGTTCGATCCAATGGTAAGATGGAAGAACCAAACAAATTACTCAGTGAATTTAAATCATGTTGAGATCCATTGCAATTTATGGAAAACTAAGTTTTGAGAACTAGTACAATTTCAGTCATTATGATTTAAATTCTCTTTGTAAAATATCTGATTCAAGGAAAGTGGCAAAATGGGGCCATTGTGTTTTGTATTCTATATATTTAATTTGACCAACGAGCTGGATAAATCGCATTTTGTTATTTTCGCTCAACCAACGAACTTGAAGGATTAGGATAGTTATTTCATATTTTCGAATTACCAACCAACTGGTAAAATCCTATAATCATCTCAATAAGTATTGTATATCATACTATCAACAAACTAGATGAATTGAATTTTATTATTTTAGTCCAACCAACAAACTAGAAGGATTAGAATGACTATTTTACATTTTCAGACTTACCAATTAATTGGTAAAATTTTAATACTATATATCATATTATCAATGAACTAAATAAATTGAGTTTTATTATTTTAATCCAATCAATGAACTTGGAGGGATTGGAAAAGTTATTTTGTATTGTTATTTTTTGAATTTACCAATCAACTGGTGAAAATCCTATAATTTTCTCACTAAGTCTACTTGCCAACAAGACTTGTATTTTTTTTGCATGTGTTTATTTTAATTAATTTTTTTTTCAACCAATTGAAGAAAATCCAACTGTCATTACTGATTAATAGTTTTGACTTCATTAAAATTTACATTCGAACTTTACTAATTAAAGCGTATAACAAAATAATAAAAGATAACCTAAGTCCTAAATAAAGTAATGGGCCAAGTCAGATAAAAAAATATTCAGCAGGTCAAAATGAACCAAATCAGCCCTTAATTTGAATCAAATCCCAAAGAGTTAATTATGGTACATATGTCAAAATTAAATCATATATTTACACAAATAAAAATACCAATTCGTATTTTTAAAAATGCCATAATGCATCAATCTTGTCGTACGAATACCACCACAATGAAAAATATTTTCAAAATTTCCAGAATCAAATCGGATAAAAAGATTTCTCATCCAAATTATCGTCCATTATCTATCTCGATTTCTCCCTCTCTCTCTCATCCTCCCATCTGTCACACTCTTGCTATCTTTTTTCTATTCCTCTATCTCTCTCTCCCCTCTTTCTCTCTCTGCCCTATTCTCTCATCCGCTTCCTGGCCGTAACCTCATTTCTTCCCCCTCTGTCATTGTTGCTCCTTCTCTCATACTCTCTTTCAAGTGTCCCCACCATCCTGTCTCCTTCTTTTGCGCTATCTTTTTAATGTCACGATTTGAGATTGCAACAATGGAGAGCTTCGTGTGATGTCGCCTTTTGAATTGCGACGATGTAAAAGGACAGATGCTGCCTCATCTTTTCTATTGCGGTTTTGTTTAGTAGCCTCGGTGAAGAAGACAGACGCAACGAAGATGAAGAGAGGCACGCTGTGGTTGAAGTTCAGATTTGGAAGGCATCATCAACAAAGAGTAAGAGAGGCGTCATCAACAAAGAGTAAAGAGAGGTGGCATCAACTGATAAAGACAAAGATGCGAGCGAAAGACAGAGGCGGCGGCAAAAAACCCTAACTCGATCAATTTGTTTTAGTGCAGATCTATAAAGGTTTGTTTGTAAAATTATCTTTTTAGTCCTAGAAGTAGAATCAATTTTTAGGCCTTATAGTTGGAAAACAATACTAAACACTTTAAATTAAAGTGAACACTTTGTACACCTAAGTACACGCGTGTACACTCATGTACACCACAAAAAAATAGTTTAATAAAAAATGCCTTGTAAACTTTGTTTCAGTTTAGAAACACCTTGTAACACTTTTGTATACCAGTGTACACTTATGTATATCGGTGTATACTTGCATACCCAAATTAAAATTTATAAAATTAATTTTTTAATGAAAACTGTGAACGCTTTTGTATAATTGTGTATATCATTGTACACCTATGTATACTATTGTACACTTAAGTCATTTTTACTCAAAATACCTCAATTTCTTGCAAATTTTTTAAAATTGATATTTTTAATACATGTTTAACATTTTTGTGGAATTTCTAATATTTAATAACTAGTGATGACATTTTTTAGATTGGCATTTAATTTGTTACAATCGTGTGATTTTCCCAATCCTAAACCACTAATTATTTGGGGGATTTACATATTTATGGACTCTTGAACAAGAATTTATAGAATCACGAGACCAGTTTCGAAATTTCAACTCACAATATTCAAAATTTCAAGCATACGATCCAACAAATAAAAATTACAAAAAAGTGGATTTGTTTATATGTTGTTTATATTTATTTATATGTTTTTTATGTTTATATATTAATCGAAGTTGATTGAATTTTTTTATAAATAACATATAAACAAATATAAACATATAAACAAATATAAACATATATAAACATAAAAACAACATATAAATAAATATAAACAAGAGTCCGTAAATTAAAAATTTATATCTGCGAATCTGAAAAGAATTAAAAAATTATATCTATGAATCTGAAAATTATAATTACGCGCACAAAATATTAAAAACTATATTTATAATAAATATATCCATTGGATGAGCAAATTTTCCAAAGCTTTTGCTTATGAAGTAATTATCACTAAAAATCAGACCAACGCATCAAGACCAATCCAGCCCAAAAGATAAACCAAGCCAGCCCAAACCGCTAATCACCCTATTTCTAAAGTTGGCAGAGAATTGGGGCAAAGGCTTCACACTCACAATTATTTCAAACAAAATGAGAGAGGTGGATGGCGGCAGCCACTACTGGAGGCGATTATCCGTACGCGAGCTCCGGACGCGCACGACTGAGAGAGGTAAGACTCCGGCGTTCTCTCCTCTCCTTCATTCTGTGTTTTCTCTCTTTTTTGATTTTATTTTCGCTCTCTTTTTTGTTCTTTTCTGTCTTCTTTTTTTTTTTATTATTAAACTCCTTCCTTCATTTTTCATTGCCACAATCTTTCTTTTCAAATTTCTCTCTTTTCTTCTTTGTAAATTTTGTTCTTCCTCTTTTTTTTTTACTACTGACTTTTCTTTTTTCTTTTTTATGAAGAGGATGAAACAATGGAGAAGAAAAAGTAGGAAGACTTGTCGGTGATGGTCGGAGTTGAGTGACGATTTGGTGGTGGGAGTGGTTTCAGAGGTGATGTTCGGTTTTGGTGGAAGTGGTTTCGGGTTTGGGCGGTGGATTTGGTTTCAGGTGGATAGTGGAAGTGGTTTCAGTGGTGGTATTGGGGCTGTCTGGTTTCTGGAGGAAGTGGTTCCAGTGATGGAGGTGTGATTTCAATGGTGGTGTCGGTGGTGAATGGCGGTTGAGGTGGTCTCGGGTTTAGCGGCAGTCTCTGGTGTTCGATTTTGGGTTTGAGTGACGGCGGTGGATGGAGCGGTTTTGGTGATGGATTGCAGTGTTGGTGGCCTCGGGTTTGGATGGTCTGTGGTGGTGGAAGCGAGTCTGTAGTGGTTGGGTGAAAGTGGTTACTGTTTCGGGTCTGAACGGAAGAACTTGAATATTTTTCTGTCCAAACACCTTGGTCTTTTTTCTTGGTTCTCTGTTTTGTGTTTGTTTTTTTGTTCCTCCCCGTATCAAGCTCGTTGGTCTCGGTTATACGAGCTGTCTGACAATCTTGATGCCCAGTTTTCTCCATTGTTTTAATCCTAGCAGTTTTGATTTTCTTTTGTCCATTAAGTTTAGGATGAACACATCCCCTGGAAGATGTTAGCATAGGATTGATTTTATTCAAAAAAGGCCATTTCAGATTTCCTATTCCCACAATTCATGCTTGTTTTGCTCCTTCATTTAATGTTTTCTTACCTCCATCAATTTAGTTTGAAATGAACTTAATGAGCTTTTTTTACTAACCAAATTCGTTACATGTTCAGTTAAATTTGGTTAAATTTAAGGGCCAACTAAACTCGCCTACCGAAAATCCAAAAATCAATGATTTGTTAACGGGTAAATTACATAGTCCACTATTTTCTGATTTTTAATTACGTAAGCAGTGATTAGTTTTCTTCCTTTTTTTTATTGTTTAGAGAAGTGTCAGGATGGAGAGAATGATGCTGATACAGTTGTTCCCGTCAAAACCTCTAAGAAATCATCTAAACAGCCTTCAATGAAGGCTTCTGGTTTTGGTGTTAAGGTTTGTAATGGTTTTTTTAATTGCTTTTTTTGGTGTTAAGGTTTTGTTCCTAGTTATTGCCATTTCTGTTTGTTTAGAGGCAGAATATGAAGGCTTCTGGTTTTTATATACTGTTTGTTTTTCACAGTGATTTTATTGGTTAAATATTGTTCATTCGTGTTATTTTTTTATTTAAAAAAAACTGCTGAAGAAGGGGAAAGCAGGGAAACATGTTGCTAAAAAGATAAAGTCAAAATCATCTCGATGAAAAAATGCACCTGATTCTGATAGTGAATCAGATTCTTTGCTTGTTCGTCAAGTAATTTTCTTCCTATTTTTTTTTTTTATTTTTGTCATTTCCATTTGTCTGTTAGGTCTTTTAATTGATTTTTGATTGTTTGTTTTTGAACAGGACATTGAAGGCAAAGGGGAAAGTTCGCAAGTCTGAGTTCTGAAGCAGTATCAGACAGTGATAGTGATTTTGACTTTGTTCCTATGCCCAAGGTAAACATTTTCTCTGTTTATTTTTTTTACTTTTTTTAAATGGCTTTTTATTGTTTTGTTTTTTTATTTTGTTGTCTATTTTTTTTGTTTTCTTTTGGATAGTCTAGAAGATTTAAGTCGACGATAATGATGAGAAGTTTGGTTTTGATGAAGATATTGAAGTTAATCTTAAGGAAAGGGTTTATGTTGATGTGAAGCTATATGTTGTGTTTATTTTAGGTTTATTTTAATATATATTCGTTGATGCTTTTTATGAGATTAAATTTGTTAATATGCTGTGGCTGTTTTTGTTGCATTTTAATTTTGTTGGAATGGAATTATTTTTTCAAAGCTAATGAGTTTTTTCAATCGAAAGTTGTTGATGACATTGACTCAACATTAAAAAAGTTTCTCTTTATCAACTTTCATTGTTTATAAACTTGTTTTGGGATGTTTTAGATTTGAAATTAGTTAATTTACATACTCAATTAATCCACAGTTTGCTAATTCGTGAGGTTAAATAGTCTAATGCTTACGAATTATGGATTAAAGTTTTTGAAAAAAAATTGTATTTCTGTTTAGTGAAATTTTCTTCAATAACTGGTTTAAAATGTTTAGATGAGTTGGTTAAGAGTCGGTTAGGAACTGACAATCTTTGTTTGAAGACTTGTTTTTTCAAAGATACAAAAAAGTTGGTTAAGAGTCAATTAGGAACTGACAATCTTTGTTTGAAGACTTGTTTTTTCAAAGATACAAAAAAGTTAATCGATTGTTTGTTGAACAGATTTTCAGTTTTGGTGTTTTTTTTCAGATCAAGACGCTGTCAAGTTAGTTGTTTTGTATTTCATTTACTTTGTTTTGCTAAAAAATTTTCTAACAAAATTGGTTCTGGATATTGATTTGGATTTGGTCGAGTCGGGTGCTTTTGAAAATTATTCTTAGGGAAGAGAAGTTTTTAATGCTATAGTTGAATCTTTGAAGAAGAAGTTGACCACTTTTAGAGCTGATTGGATTGAAAAATTGAAGTGGAAAGAAACAAATTTACCTTTTACAAGTTAAATGGTTTTTCTCATTCTTTTCAACTCTAGTTTTATGAATATTGTCCATATGCGATTAACCAAATTCATAAAACTAGAGTCGAAAAGAATGAGAAAAACCATTTAACCTGTAAAAAGTAAATTTTTTTGTCCTTTGGTTTCAAATTTTCAATCTGACTAGCTTTAGGAGTGGCCAACTTTTTCTTCAAATATTTAACTGTAGCATTAAAAATCTCATTTCCCTAAGAATAATTTTGTTGGAATTTTTTTTTTAAAAAACAAAGTGAATAAAATATAAAACAACTAATTTGACAACATCTTGATTTGAAGAGAAAACACCAAAACTAAAAATCTGCTCAACAAATTATCGAATGACTTTTTTTGTATCTTTGAAAAACGAGTCTTCAAACAAAGATTGTCAATTCCTAACTGACTCGTAACCAAATCATTTGAACATTTTAAACTAGTTATTAATGAAAATTCCCCTAAACCGAAACACAAATTTTTAGAAACTTTAATTCATAATTCGTAAGCGTTAGACTGCTTAGACTTACGAATTAGCAAATTGTGGCTTAATTGAGTATGCAAATTAACTAGTTTCAAATCTTAAAACTTTCCAAAACAAGTTTTTTCTGAACAAAGAAAATTGATAAGGAGAATCTTTTTAATGTTCCACAAAGCGTAATCAAAGTCATCAGCAACAACTTTCGATTGAAAATGCTCATTAACTTTGAAACAATAATCCCATTTCTACAAGATTCAAATGCAACAAAAACAACTAAAGTATATTGTAATATCCCGTCTGTTTTGAATAGATTTTCTATAGCATTTCGACTGAATTTGATCAATCTTTGGATGTTTGAGATGTCGATTAGAGGCTTAAGATGATTATTGGATGTTTAATGATGTATTGGAGTGTTTAGAGTCTTTGGATGTTGATGGAATTCATTTGAGTTGATTGAAAGAATGGAAGAAATATTTTTTGATGGAGAGTCGACCATGAAACGCGCACCTTCTGCTGAAACGCGCGTTGCATGCGATAGGTCTTGCTACGTGTCGTTTGGCTTATTGTCATTCGTGAAGAAGAGTTGTAAATTTGGTGAACGACGTGCGTCTCGACGAAACGCGCGTCTCAGAAGTGACGCATGTTTCGTCTCTAGTAGTTTCGTTTTAAAAGCTCCGAACCCGATTCCTCGTCGGCCTAAACTCATTTTCTTCACTTCTCACACTCTCAAATCAATCTCTCTTCATCTCTCATTGCTTCTCCTTGGTTTTACATCACTTCTTGAGGTAGATTTTATCTTTAATCACTTCTTTCTTCCATTTTTCATGTTGAAATTCAAATTTTAGGGTTTTGGCCGAATTGGTTAGATGGGTCGGATTTGATGCCTTTTTGTTGAAATGGAAGTTAGATTTTGTTTGTTTAGGATAGATTAAGGGTAGATAAATCTAGAATGAGCTTTGGTTTTGAGTATTTACGCATTTGGATGAAATGAGTTTGTTCTATGGCTAGGGGGACATATTTGAACGATTTTGAACGGATTTTAGGCTAAATTTGAGTTGATTTTTGATATATCTAGGTGAAAGGGACATTTGATAAACATAAATCTATGTGAGTTTTAAAGATTTGATGCTGTTTGTTTTAGGGTTCATGGAAATCTGAATTTTTAATTATAAATTCTTAGTAATTTTGATTTTTATAGATGAAATGGATGATGGAATCGTGTTTAGGAGGTTAAGTATGACCAATATGGGTGGTTAAATTCGATTTTTATCGGTTGAATTGAATTAAGTGTAATTTTACATTGAAGTGAGATTTTTATTTTTATTATTATTATTATTATTTATTATGTTAGACTTTGGTTAGAAATTTGTTTTTGGGTGTTGTTCGAGCGTTTCAATTTGCATATACATGTGCTCATATTTCGATACAGCGTGTCTTTGAGGTGGCTAGCTATTCGCCTGTGATCTTCGATTGGATTATTTGGATCAGCGTTTAGGCACATATGCTGTGTCTTTTAAATCTTATTGCTTTGATGTGTTGGAATATGTTTTTGAAAATTGACTAATTTAAGAATTGACTAAATCGATAAACTAATTATGTGATAATCTTTGGAATAAGAACTCAGTTTTTGAAAAAAGGTGTTTATTATATTTCTCCTCTATTTTTGATGTTTTTGAAGAATTAAAAACATATATTATATGTTTTCACTCTATTTTTTATTTCTAATAATTTTTTTTTTATATTTCTGCATATATATTTCTCATGTCTTGGTTTCTAAAATAATATTGTTATTATTATAAGTTTTCTGATATGAGATGCTTAACTATGAGTATGTAACCTTTGGTATACTAATGTTTTGTTAAGATCTAGCTATCATGGATGTTGGTAGTCATTTGTTCTGACTCGACACATGTTTTGTTTTTAATTAGTGGCGGAGTCTACTATTATTATGCATCTTAATTGGGTGGCGTAGACTATAACCTCATCGTTTCTAGTCCCATATCGTTAGTACTACAACTATGTTTTTGGTATTATGACTATTGTTATAATGTTTTTGTGCATGTTTGTTTTGGCTGCAAACGTTTTCGAAATGATTTTCGAATGCCACTATATATATAACGTGTATATATGTGTGTATGTATTCCCTTATACTTGCATGTGGTACTTTCAAACCGTTTTCAAAACAGTATTTGTGAGGTATGTATGATGTATTTTGTAATATCGTTTCTCACCCCTTTTCTTCTGTCTATTTTTTTATTTTAATCTTTCAGGTGATTATTTTGTTCTTGACAACTGTTCGGTATTCAGATACTCAGTGAAGCATCGTTTGATTTGGTTAGTAATACTTTTTTGGTTGGGCTTCTTCTGCTTTGTTTTAGAGCTCCACATCGATAGACTGTTGGGTTATTAGGTATAATTTTGTATCTGATTTTTGGTTGAACTATTTTTATTATTTTATAACTACATTTGATATAATAAGTTATAATTTATTTTATCGAAACTATTTTGTTATATTTATGAAATATTTTATTATCATTGTAACTTGTTAAATAAATGTTTTAAAATGAACAAATTGGGCAATATTTTTGATTCTTTGATGCTTGTGCGAGATGAGACAGATTCTCTTAGACGGTTCATCTTGTGCACTGGACATGGTCAGAAAACAGTTTGTGACACGAATTAACAAACTTAATCTTATAAAAAGTATCAACGAATATATGTTAAAAATAAACACAGCAAAAACACCGTCCTTAAGATTAATTTCAGCATCTTCGTCAAAATTAAACTCCTCATCATTTGTAACAGTCGACCTAAATTTTTTAGACTATCCAAAAGATAACAAAAAAATATACGATAAAATAAAAAAAACAAAAACAATAAAATGCCATTTAAAAAATATAAGAAATAAACAAAAAAAATGTATACCTTAAGCATAGGAAAAAGGTCAAAATCAATAGAACTCTCTGGTACTGCTTCAAAACTCACGAACTTTCTGTTTTCCTTTACCTTTAATGCCCTGTTAAAAAATAAACAACCAAAAAATCAATTAGAAGACATAACTAAGACAAATGGAAATGAAAAAAAAAACAGAAGAGGAAATCAATTACCGGACGAATTGGCAAAGAATCAGATTGACTCTCAGAATCACGTGCATTTTTTGGTGGAGATGATTTTGACTTTGTCATTTTAGCTACCCGTTGCCCTCCTTCCCCTTTCTTCAGTAGTATTTTTTTTTAAATAAAAGACATAATACAAATGAGCAACATTAAACCAACAAAATAATTGTGAAAAACTAAAAAACAAATAAAATTCTATAAAGCCAAAATGTCGAAGCCAAAATTTCAACATCAATTTCTCGATTACAAACATCTCCTTTTTTAGGTAGTCTATGTTTAACTCTTTTAGGCTTTTTTATACCTTTCTTTTGGAATATATTAAAAAAAAAAGACAACAAAAAATAAAACGAACAGTATATAAAAACTAGAAACCTTTATATTCCGCATGTAATCAAATACAGACAGCAGTAACTACTAACAAAACCTTAACACCAAAAAAGGAATTAAAAAAAAAAAAGAAAAAACCGTTACAAGCCTTAACACTAGAAGCCTTCATCGAAGGTTGTTTAGATGATTTCTTAGAGATTTTGGCGGGAAAGATTGTTCCATCATCATTCTCTCATCTTGATGCTTTCGCTTGGAACTGCTATGATCACTAGAACCTTCGGACTTTGATGACATTTCAAAACCCAAACACAGAAAAACAAAAAGAATTAGGATTTGAACTCAGGAGAATCAACCAAAGAAAGCAAAATAAATAATCGATACCGTCTAGAATAGAAATGATAAACGCAAAGGAAGAATCGAAAACGAAATCGAAGAGCAAAATTGAGAATGCAAGAAGATATTTGCAGAGACGAAGCACATATTTCAAAAAGAGAGAAAATGGGAAAATAAACTGCAGAAACGAAGCAAAAGCGTCGTCCGAAAAGCAAAAAACTCTGTTCAGAAATTAAAATGTTACATTTTAGAAAAAGAAAAAAAACTATTTTGTACGTACATAATTAAAAATAAAAAGATTTGTTGACCATGTAATTTGTCCTTTATTAAATGGGTCCAACTAGAGTTGCATTTGGTTCATGAACATACCGTTTAAGTTGGACCGTTTTAGCCACTGATTCGATTTTTTATTTTTTTTTTAAATTTTATTTTTAACCTGCTATTTTATTTTGCTAATTTTTTTTCCGATTTATGAATTTTGTTATATTCAATAATTAACTATAGTACCAATAATACATTATATTTCAAATATTTTTTTAATAATTTTCAAACAAATCAACCATTTTACTAGTAATTACATCACATAATTTCAAACAAAATAAAAAAAATTATTAAATTTTATTAGATGTCCTCACTTGTGGTTGAAGAATACTGTATTTACAATACCAAATTTAATTATACAATACAATAAATAACAATATATGATAAATTAAAATACAATTAAAAAAACTAAACTAATTGCCGGATCAAACCGGTTCCAAACCGACGGTTTGACGGTTTCTAGAGGTATTGAACCA
>CAODLS011749636.1:0-11534 GCA_948243855.1 Flueggea neowawraea | reverse complement strand
GGAGGAATGATGATCGATGAAGTGATCAACACAAGACCAGCTAGGCATGATGCCACTCAGAACGACAAGCTTTGCCCCTTGAGTATACTATTAATGGTGGTAAAAGTTGAATTTTTCAAGTTTCTATTAGTCTTTCTTTGTTTAACTTATTGTTTTGAGCAAATAACATGTTTATGTCAATCTCTTATGCATAATGATCATCCTTTCTAGTAAGATAATAGGAAAACTCGGTGCTTAGCCATACAAACATGAAATGGCCTGTAGAAAAATGGGCTTGTGTAACCAAAAGTACCCGAATGTGTTGCAAGCCTGAACATTGGCTCCTCACCGTCAACACACAACACACCATCTTGAAACCGGTAAAACACAGCATGAATAGAAAAGGCTTGTCAGAAACCGAGCTCTCACCATCCATGCGTGCAGTAAATAATTAGAGGTTGCTAAAACTGCATGAGTAGAAAGGCTTGTTAAAACTCAAGCTCTCACCAAAAGCATGCGACAAAAAAACTAAACCGTGAGTTAAAAAGCTTGCGAGTAATCGGGCTCTCACATGACAAACAATAAAATCGTGAGTATAAAAACTTGTGAGAAATCGGGCACTCAGGTAAAAAGTCGTGAGTAGAAAGCTTAGGAAAAATCGGGGTCTCACGTAATAAATATGTGAGAAGAAAAGCTTGCGGAAAACCGAGCTCTCACCATGCGATTAAAAGATAGACTGTGATGTGACAATGAAGCATGAAGCTTGCGGGAAACCGGGAGCTTATTGTAGAACACACGTAGTGGAAAATTAAACATCGCATATAGTCATCAAGCATGCAGGAAATCAGGCGTTGACTAATGATAAAGTGCTAAGACATATGGCAAGTGAAACCCCAAGAGGTATTTTCATGAACACATGATATAGATTATTTGCTAAGTCATATGGCAAATGAAATCCCAAGCGGTATTGTCATGAACGAATGCGACGGTTATTCGCTAAGACGTGTGGCAAGTGAAACTCCAAGTGGTATTATCATGAACGCAAGCGACAATATACTCGCTAAGACGTGTGGCAAGTGAAATCCCAAGTGATATTGTCATGAACGCACGCAACAATTGATCTATTTCGTCCTCAGCAAGAAAATCAACTATTACTATTATTAAGACTCCACCAAAATCACTTGCCCAAAAGTCATTTAGACATGTGATTAGGAAGCAACTATGTATATAAATTGTGCAGGAACAAATTGTGCAGGAAAGAAAAGCACATGAACAAACATATGAATAAGAGCAGCAAATAAAACAACCGATTCAAGTAAGAGCTCGTACCTCGTCAATATCACCTAGTGGAAAGTCTGTGAACACCAGCATGGTGAGGATGACGAACTTCCCGAGGAATTCCACTCGAGAGTTGGTGAACTCCACGGGGAGATGACGAAATCCACTAGGAAATGATGAACCTCCCGATGAGGTGAAATTCCCGAGGAAATGTTGAACCTCCCGAGGAGGTGAAATTCCTAAGGAGATGTGGAACCTCCCGATGAGGTGAGATCCATGAAGAAATATTGAACGATGCATACAAGTTGCACAGAAAAAAAAAAAAAACAAACGATCAAGAGAAGTAAAAAATATGGTTCTAGCTCAAACCTTATCACGAACATCCCGAGAAAATGATAAACCTCCCGAGGAGGAGAACGTCTCAGGAAATATTGAACCTCCCAAGAAGGTGAACTTCCCGAGAAAATGTTGAACATTTGCATGTCGAAGATGATGATTCACGAAATGAAGTTGAAATGACGAACTTTCTGATGAAATGATGAACCTCCCGATGAGGTGAAATTCCTGAGAAAATGTTGAACCTCCCGAAGAGGTGAAATTCCTAAGGAGATGTGGAACCTCTCGAGGAGGTGAGATCCAAGAAGAAATATTAAAGTCCTCGAGGAGATGAACTTTGTTGAGGAGGAGCTGAACTCCGCTGAGGAGGAGGAGGCGAACTCCGCTAATGAAAGGGGTGAATTTCGTTGATGAGTAGGTGAACTCCGTTGAAAGGGAGCTGAACTCTGCTGAGTAGGAGTTGACCTCCACTTAATATGAGATGAACTCCCGAGGATGTGAACTACATGAGGAGATAGGGAGATCCACGATGCGAATTGATGATGATGAACTCCACGAGTAGTGGAGACGATGAACATTGCTGAAGAGGAAATGAACTCCATGAAGCTGTGAACTCGACAATGAGGTGAACTTCCCGATGAGGTGAAATTCCCGAGGAAAAGTTGAACCTATGAGGAGGTGAATTTCCCGAGAAAATAGTGGACCTCCTGAGGATGCGAAATTCTAGAGGAAATATTGAACCTCCTGAGGAGATGAACTTCCCAAGGAGATGTTGAACCTCCCGAATAGGTTAACTCCATGAGGAGATGTTGAACCCCCGATGAGATGAACTCCACAGGGAGATGATGAACTCCGCAAGGTTAGGTCGAGATGTTGAACTTCCTGAGGAGATGAACTTCCTGAGGATGTGGCGAACTCCGTTAGGTGGGGTCGAAATGTTGAGCCTCACACAGAGGTGAACTTCCTGATGATACAACAAACTCTGCGAAGTGGGGTCAAGATGTTGATCCTCACAAGGAGGTGATCTTCTTGAGGAGATAGCGAACTCAGCGAGGTGGGGTCGAGATGTTGAACCTCACGAGGAAGTGAACTTCCAGAGTAGATGAACTTGCTGAGGAGACGAACTTCCTGAAGATATGGCAAACTCCGCGAAGTAGGGTCGAGATGTTGAGCCTCATAGAGAGGTGAACTTCCTGAGGAGATGGCGAACTCCGTGAGGTGGGGTCTAGATGTTGAGCCTCACAGAGAGGTGAACTTCCTGAGGAGATGACGAACTCTGCGAGGTGGGATCAAGATGTTGAACCTCATGAAAAAGTGAACTTTGCGAGAAAATGAGCAAGCACCCCCAGATTAGAAAAATAATTGTAAAAAAAACTCTAGGGAATATTTCAAGTTCCTTACTCTTATCTTCGAAAATTTCGAAGAAAATAGTGGGGAGCAATTGATATGACATGGGTAATAAAACCCACTTAATATGTTTAATATCGTAACCGAAACGTTACAGTCATTATGAGGAACGTTTCAAGGTGTTAATGTTCTCTTATCAATCAACTCCTATAAATAGACGTTGGTGGTTACTTGCTGAGGTATGCAATACTCTCCACATATACTTACACTCCGCCAAAATCGCTACTAATTTGAGCGTCGGAGACTCCCTCAGGGAGTATCCCGACCTTATCGTGTTCTGTGTTTTCAAGTATCGATGCGACGTTCACGATTCCCAAGTGTTTCAGTTTTTTTCATTATTATTGTTTATTTTCTGAGGCAATAACATAAACAAATATTATGAGAATTTCAGTACTAATTTTTATGTTTTTATATATTTTTTTAATTTAAAATAATTTTTATTATAGTCTTAAATATTTATAAAAATAAAAATATAATCATATATTATGAGACAACATCCGATTGTAAAACTAGGATAGATATAAATATAGTGGCAGCACCGCATAGAATAATAGGCTAATTAATTCAAGGGAAGTCCAAAGCTGAAAGTGGTTGACTTTTAGTGTAGTTCACGATTCAAGTTGTTTGACTGTCGTATCTATAATGATTCATCTTCAACATATCTCACACAAAAAGCTTCTTCGTGGTGAGGCCTTGATGATGCATCATGCTTGTAATATTTAGCTTCTATGGTTGGTGTGCAATAAGAGGAAGAAAAATTAAAAACCAATGGTTCTCAAATTAAGTTATTATGACTTCAATTGAATTTACCATCTTTATTTTAAGAAATTCTTATGTCCATTAAGAAATACTCATATTCCGCTGACAATTGAATACGAAATTTTCGTAATCTATTAATAACTAAACAAGTTAATATTTATAATCAAACTAATGGACTTGTAGTTCATTATAACTAAGGCCAATTCCATAGTTAAAAATTGAGAATTTAATTCTCAATTAGAGTAAATAAAATGAATTACAAGAAGAAAAAACATTCGTAGATGAATTACAAGAAGTAAAGTAGTACTCCTCCCGTTTCAATATAATTGTCGCTAAAAAATAAATTATATTTTAAATAAACATAAACACGGCATATAAAAAATATTTTACATTTATAAGATACTTAAATAAAAAAATAAAATATTGCTCATATAGTTCTTGTAAAAAAAACACACTGTCTTTTATATGTTTATTTGCCCCACCTTAACTCCAAAAGAGTTTTCACAAATTCACATTCAAAATACAACCAAGTCCAAATTTGATTGTTTGCAGACAACTAAACTCCTCTTGAGAACTTCATATATAAAAGACGAAAAGACAAAAGAAAGAACAATTGAAAAAAATCATTTTTTTAATGAAAGACATGTCTTGTGACATAACTGAAAAAAATGCACAAAATCGGTCAAAATCTATGAACGGAAAATAATTGTAGAACTAGAGATAAGCCAAAATTTAATTTCGGTTTTGGACTAAACTAATTTTCGTAGATACCCCCAAGTGCTCAAATGCCTATCAAAGACGTTAAATATATATTTTAGACTCAATTCATTCTTGCTTTCCCCATTTAAATTAAGAGTACACCAATATTTAAATTAATATCGAGCTCCTCTTTTCTCCAATGAGGGACAAACCACACACACAAACTATACTAACAATTCTTTGTTCCAAAATATTTCCTTAGTTATGGATTTAATAACCTAATTAGAAATTTCTAAGTTTTATCGAATACTAAATTAAAAACAAGACATTTATAAGTGGGTGAATCTAAACCATAAGAATAAGAAGAACAATGTGAATGATAGATTTGTTGTATTTTGAAATGAACCAATATCTTTTTTATAAAATTATGAATCATTTTCATTAAATCCGTTTATGAAACTCATGAATGGTGCTCTTTTATATTTCACAACTTTCATCAATAGAACACTTGTACTAGAGATATATCTCATCCTATCGTATATTTGCAAGGCCAAACCTACTTGAATAGGTAAAGGTGTAGTGCCACCAATAAAAATAAAAAATAAAAAGATATGTCTCGCAATTATTTTAAGTGGCAAAAAAGAAACGAATTTTTCTATTCTCCTTTCATTTCTTTGTTGTACATGTGTCAATTTGCATAGAAAAGACATGTAGTAATTAGGTTAGAATAAAAATATTTATATATATTTTCAGATGATAAAATTGCAAAACTAAATTGCGTATCTTAGGTACATCTTAAAGAGAAATAAATGACAGTAAGATTGTTTGGTTTATTTAAAAAATCTTAAAACTTCTATCAATAAAGAAAATTGTTTAGTTTACGTAATTATAGGCGGTCTTCAATTATTTTCACTAAGTAAAACAATAATCTTACTTAACTATTGTACAAACCAACATATTTGGTATGTAGGAATGCTTATTTGGAGTAGATTGTGAATGTATAAAAGCAATCTCCTCTAAAAAGAGGTTCACTCTGTTGTTAGGATAATTTTAATTATTCAAAAGGGTGGATAAAATGGATATTTTTAAAATTTTTTTTGGATAGCCTTATTTAATTTAAAAAATAAAGAAAATAGATAGTTTTTATATTTTTTTTAGAATAGTTTTGAATGAACAGAAAAGAGGAATAAAAATGATATTTTCATATTTTTTTGTTAGAATAATTTAGTTATTCAAAAGTTAGGATAAATATTTTTTAAAAAAACATTGCTAGTATAATTTCAATTATTTTAAAATTTTCATAAAGTAGATACTTTTTAAAACACCAACAATGAGAAATAAAATAAATTGACCCATAGATGTAATAAATGCACAATAATTAACCCTCGAGCCAATATTGACATTTCCTGTATGAAGTTTAAGTTTTAGGTGGGTTATAAATTATAAATTATTAGCAAATATATTAGAAAAAAAATGGAATGCCCACAAGCCGCATTAGAAACCAAAAAAAAATGTAAAACCCCTTCTTTGCTAACTTGGCTACATAAATCAGCTAATGAGTTCACTTTTCCACTGAAGCTGATTTTCTAATCTTGCCAATAGTGTCAAAATGGTTACGCACATATCCTCTAAACACTCAGCCATTCCTTGCAATCCATAGTTACCAACAGGTAATTGCACATGTTTCCAGCAAAAAATTTACTCCAGAATCAGCTTCAACTATCAACCCCCACCCACCAATCCTTGAATGTTTTTTTTCCGGAATTCTGTCTGAATAGCAAATTGCTCACCAAACCAAGTTCTTTCGGCCTAATTGATTTGGTGTTTGTTTTTAGTAGATTACACTGTAAAAAGATGAGGTATATTGTATATTATCTCTACACATTTTCCTAGCAAGTTTCAACATCGCAGGCAGTTTAACTAATGAAGAAGTATGTGCAAACAGGAAACATTTCATCTGGATAATAAACAAACTAAGATTTTATAGTGACAATGCAGAAGAATTAGGAGTACCTGGCAGTAATTGCGAAAATGTATTGCCAATTAATTTTAACCGCACTACAGATTATCTCTTGACGGCAGATAACTTGATAGTGATTCAAAAATTTCATTCGGCTATGAATCTCTTTATGAGCCATATGTTAGTCAGTGTTGAGCATCTTTAGCTGAAGTATTCTCATTGACATATGTGCCGACAGTTTTAAACCAACGCAGGAGATTTCTGTGATCCTTCACGTACAGCAATGCTCGGAGGAAACTGAAGAGGTTTTCAGTCACACCTCGTTCCTCGATATAGTTGTGGAATGCACTTCTCATCTTTTCATCAAGTTCCCTACATCAATTAGTGAATTCTTTTGACAAATCAGCAAAAGGTAACAACATCCGCAGAAGAATATTAGAAGTGGTAAAGGAAAAAGTTTTGAGACCACAGTATCTCAGAGCTTGTCAAAAAGAACACCGATGATCAAATCCAAAATATGCAATTGCAATATAACTTAGAAACAGACAAAAAGAAGGTAGATATTCACAGGTCCCCTGTAATGATATTGCCAGCTAAATGTAAAAGTTCAATACAGCATTAAGTTCATTATCCTGTAAGTCTGCACTAATATATAAATGAAGATGGAGATTGGAGACAATGACTTGTGGTATCCTTAGATATCTAATACCCGGTGGAAAAGAAATGGTTGGTTCATCATTTACTTGTAAGAAATTGCAAGTCATTTTGACTTTGAAAACTATTGTCTTTTATTGTAATCACAGGAAACGAGTAAAATTGAGTTGTAAATTCGAAATTCCGAAACTCTTATTTAGCCAAACATAAAACAGCAGCTAAAGAAGAAAATAGCAAAAGTGAGTGCACGAGTACATCTCTAAAATGGGGGAAGAGAACAGCATCTCAATATAACAACCCGAAATGATGTAGAATGCAAAATCCAAGATATATGCAAGCTGATTTTAAAGCAAGTGCTTTTTGCACGTTCAAGAATAAATTACTAAAGTTTAAAAAAAATCTTATTTTTTTAATTCATAAGGCCAAAGAAAACAGAGAGAGAGAGAGATTAATGAACAACCAAATAAAGGGTAAATATCCACAGCAATCACTTTATTAAGCCTTCTGCTGCTGTAGAAAGCAAAAATTTTACATTGTACATTTTCGATCGATCATTTCAAAGGGAAAGGACTTTCCACTTCTGTGAACATTGGATCAATACTATAATTACTACTAACTCTGCCCAATGTTCCTAAAGTCCCATCTTCGAGTATCACATATTATCCATGTTAAACAAATCTCTATACCATGCCAAGCACTCAGCTTCTTCCAATTTTTTCAACACCACATATCAAGGAGTAAATCATCTTCCAACTAAGTACATGTCATTATTTCAGAAAGAAAAGAAAGTAACAGACAAAATCGAAGTGTCGTAATGACATCACCAAATGAAAAAATGAATAAGAACATTGAGTCATGAAAATATAATGCCTAGCATACACCAAAAAAACAACATAGAGAGAGCAGAGGTCATGACGTACTCAAAAACAGGGCCATTGTATCTGCTTGGAATCCGCAGGGAGTTAGAAACATCAAACTTGGGCCTCAAAGAAACAGAGTGAATCCCCACTGCATCAGGATAGAGTCCACAGAGAAAATGCAAACATTTCTGCTGTCCAGGCTTTGACACATTCACATGAATAAACAACTGGTTAATATCATCATCGTCTTCGTCGTCAACTCCAGGTACAATATTAGCCATCGTCATCACAGAAATACTAATTTCCTCGTTGCCATAAGTTCGAGTGAGAACAGGACCATGGCCATCAAGCGCTCCTTTCACAATCGAGAAGGCCGACGGAGGGCTGACTTTCTACAATTTACTTATTGTAATTTGTCAACCAAGTTAACCCAGACATCCTTAGAAACGAATGCAGATATATATGCGCAAACAAGTACAGCTCAAAATCACTTGACATTAAGTTCGCCCTCTTAATGTTCTACAGGCTTCCCTGGAAAATTTCAATGCATACAAGGTTTTTGTTGAAAGTTAAGACGGCGAAGATTCTAACACAAAGCTCAAATAAAGTTAAATAGAGCTACATACTCGTCAATTCCTTCCAAAGAAACAAGTATAAGAAAGTGTTGAGAGAAATAGGTTAGAGAAAATTACAGGAGCAGGGTTCACTTTGGAGACTTCAAGATAGTGTTCTTTGAGAGACCGCAGTAATATTGAGTCCACGGCAGAGGAAATATTATTCGACGACCACAGCATCCGCCATGCCTGCCGCCCTGCACCACCGCCCCCAATTAACACTTTCTTCCACATTTTCTTCTGCTGAGTGTTGTCCTTATTTTTTTTAAAGAAAAAAATGATTGTTTTTTTTTGCTTTGGAAGAATTACATTTTTGCCCTATGAAAAATTACGATTGAGCCATTGTGTTTTCAAAATCTTCTATTACATCCCTAGATGTTAATGTTATACGTTAAATTTAATGACGTGACATATAAAATAAATATCAACGTAACTGTAATGATTATTATGCCCTTTTTCTCTTTCTTCATCCTTTCTTCTTGCTCACAAAACACTATATTAAAAACACCTCTTTCTTCTTCGGTGACCACGAACCTCCTAATCAACCACACAAAAAGAACTACACACCCACCCACTTCCACCACCACCACAAAGCCAAATTGAAACCCATATAATCACAACTACAACCTATCCATAACACTGCAACCTACAATCAACAGAAGAGGACGAAATCTCACATAACAATAGCAACACAACAAAATTCCTCATCTCTGATGATCACCAACCACCTAATCAAACCACACACCCACCCACTTCCGCCACCACCACCAAAAGAATTCTCTCTCTCTCTCTCTCTCATAGTTTGTCAGGGACCTATAACTCTCACCAATTCTCATGGCTTACGAAATCCTACTTCCCCAACCCAAACGTCGGTGTCGTTAAACCATCCTTCTTTGCCTCCACCACTTCCTCTCCCCTCTAACTAGAATGTCTCTCCAGAGTCCCTTCCTCTTTTTTACCCTTTGTCTCCCTCATTTGTTATCATTGGCTCCACCTCCTCCATTCCCCTTCCTTCCTCTCCCTCCATTGCCTTGTCAACCCTTCTGTCTTCACCTTCTCCTCCTCTGGCATCTCTCTCACCTCTCTTTGCCTCGACTCCCATGATGTAATTTCACTTATGTTGCCATCACCAGCATAACTCACTCCACCGTCTCTTTCTCTCTTTATTTCCCTCTCAGCGTTCTCTTCGATTTCGGGTTTAAATAATCAACTGGTTACAAGTTTTTACTTGCGGACTAGGTTAAGATTTTCTATAGAAGATCGATTTCTTGGCAGCCAAAATGTGGAGAGTGAATCAAGAATCCCTATTCAGAAACCTTATTTTGATTTCTATTTGCTCGTCATGATTAAGAGAGTGATTGCGGCGAGAGATGAAGATCGAAAACATTTGGAGATGGCCCGATGAATAGAGTAATATGAGAGAGAGAGAGAGAGAGAGAGAAGGAGTCGAAGAGAAAGAAAAGCGTAGAGAGAGAGAAATGAGAGAGAAAGGCATAAAGAGTGAGGAAAAGACCGAGAGAAGGAGAATGATAACAAAATTAAAAAAAAAAAGAATATGAATGTATTTTGGTACTTTCACAGTTTTTGTCAAAAAAAAATCGACGGCGTTAACATGCAAGTACCCAATAGAGTTTTTTGAAAATATAGTGGCTCAATAGTTTAATTCGCTTTTCATAGGGATGAAAATGTAATTCCCCTTTCTTTTTGCTTCATTTCCTTAACATAGAAACCAAAGAGAGACACAGGTGAACAATCAAATAAAGATGGAAACTTTTCATGACAATGACGAAGCGGCAGCCACCTTACTGTGACACCTCCTTGAACCATCCACATGCAGCTCATCCGCCACCCCACCAGAGAACACAACACGGCTGAGGAGTGGCAGAGCGTCCGTCCGGGTCAGGGAAAGTGGAGGGGCAGTGGCAGTGGGAGAAGGGAGATTCACTAAACCCAGCGAATCATCTGTTAGCCTCTCTCGCTTCTAATGCAGGCAAGTTAAGTGGTTGATGCCAAATGCATAACATTCGTGTAGAACTGAAATTTTGAATCTTTATGGACTTTTGCTCAGAAGGGTAAAGAGAGTATGTTATATGAATAATGATATGATTCGATGCTTTTTTGTTTTTGTTGGTTTCGAGCAGCGAGTGTGGTTGGAGTATAAGAAAAGGAATTGGGTAACGTTTTCTGATTAAGAAAAAGGTTTTATATGCACAGCTATATTTTTTTGGCATTGAGGGTCTATGAGGAAGAGTGTTCAATTCAAAGAATGGTTTTCTGAGGATGATGATGAGAGTTTGTAAAAGATTATCGTCGAAAAGTACAGTTATTTGTAGGAGCTATTAACTTGACGACTGCAAATTGGGGGGCAGCGACTACGGTGACTCTGAGTCACCTGGCTCAAGAAAGAGAACAAAATGACATGGGCCATTAATTGTAAATGGTGATTGTGGGCCGTTAGATTTAAGAGTGGACAAAATGAACTTGACCACATTGGATTAATTACTCATGAGTGCAGCACGTGGAAGTTTGGAAGGCATGTGGAGGATATTCTCATGCAGGTTTTGCTATGTCAACAATTCCCAAAATCATTTTGGGGCCATTGGATTTATACTGTACAAAAGTGATATTGAACACATACTATTAAAGTTAGTCCCACAATGATTTTGGACTATTGATTTAATTTTGTCAAATAATAACTATTTAATCTTGGGAGTGTAAAAATGAGATTGACTACACTAACTTATTTTTAATATATGAAAAAATAGTAGAAGATTCACATAATAATTTGTTTATGCAATATAATAAAAAAGACAATAACATTCTATTGAAGCGCATCCACTTCTTCTAGAAATGATATTATTTTTCTCTTAAAAAATTCTTATTTTATTTTTTTTAATGTAAATTGAAGAGAAAATCAAAGAATTTGATGTTGCATAATCTATTGTAGATAATGTTATATTTATTTATACATAAATTAGGCCTTTGATG
>CAODLS011749590.1:0-13112 GCA_948243855.1 Flueggea neowawraea | reverse complement strand
ATTATGATGACCAATCACAACAATAATCAAATCATACAAGTCATTAAATCAAATCCAAAAATCTCTACACATATATCATTCAAGCACAAGTATAAAAACTACAAATATTGCAATGAAGAACAATAATCTTATTCATGAATATAGCAACAAGATGTCAAGGTTTACATCTCTTAGCCCTAACAAAATACTCAAGTTATCATGATTATGTTCAACAAATTATAACAATAAATATCAACATAAACCATGATAACAATAGAAAATAGAGAGAAGGGATAAAACGGATCTAGAGAAAGCCTCTCTAGGTTTCCTTTGAAAGATATCCTCGCTCTTCAAGCTCGATCTCCTTCTCCTTTTTCGAAACCCTATGTTATGTTCTTAAAAATGGAAGAAGAAAATATGTGCTCTTTCGAAGGATGAAAGATATCCAAAATGTGGTTAAGAGGTGTATTTTATACTCCACATGATGTGCCAAAACCCCTAGCTTTGTAGTGCCAAAAATCCCCCTTAATGAATGCCAAATGGATGCCTTTGGTACACAAGCCGAAATGTCAAATTTAGACCATTTAAGTCAGCCACGGGAGTCGCCACAGCCATTTGCACGGTCATGGTCCTTATCGATAAGAAATTGCCAATTGCAGCCCACCACCACGGCCTGGCCACGGTCAGGCTACGGTCGTGGTGGCTGATCGTGGCCATGGCCCTTTTACCAAGGCCGTGGTGGCTTCCCTTTCTTCCCTCGTTCGTTTTGCCTTTTCGTTCCTTTTTTGCCCTTTCGTTCCTAATTCATCCAAAGCATTTCCAACCTAAACAAAACACAAAAAGTGTATAAATATGACATTAAACACTCAATCATAGGCCAAAAATATATAAGTGTAATTTTAGCATATATCAAACTCCCCACACTTACTCAATGCTTGTCCTCAAGCATTTAACAACTCAAAGCTATTCAAGGACCTCAATTCCTAATCACCCTTTTTACCCCCGCATTATGCACTACCCTAATTGATATGGACCACATATTCAAAAGAAGACACAACTAACTCCAGGTTAGCCGAAAACCTTAATAAGATTGTCTCCACACTAGTAGTGCCCCCAAAAAGGATAGCCAAATTCACACCCTTATAAGTTACACTCCATCTCTCAATGTGTTGAGGGGAAGTGTTTACGCTCAAATCAATTCATAGCACGACTTTCTAAAATTTGATATGAAGACAAATCGTAACCACCATAAAAGTTCAAACCAACACACAGATCAAAAAGGACTTTCGCAGGGCTAAACAAGGGTTTAAGAAGTGAAGTTGAAAGAGAACAACATAGATCAAGTGATACATGCCATCCACAATAAGGTACAAAGTCAATGAAAATCAAATAATAACATGTATTTCTTCATAAAACAAGGTTGCCTCCACATATTCAACTTCCTTTTTCCATCGCTTTTCTTCTTTTTTTATTTTCTTCTTTTCATTTTCATTTTTTTCTCTCTTTTTTTTATAAAGAAGAAAACAACATTACATTTCAATAAAATTCAGGCAACCATGTTTTCTTTAAAATTTAAGCAAAAAATCAATTTCAATACATGTCCAATTCCATATCAAATCATGGCATTAACCTAAGAAATTAACTTGGCAATGTATCACTAATAAAATTCTCCATTTAGGGTGCAAATGTTGAAAATTTTGAACAAAATGGGAGTGGTTAATAGGGGTTAAAATAAGAAAAACAAGTCAAGACTCAAACGTGGGTAAACAATGGATTAATATGAAAGGTAGATATTGAAGAAAAAGGATAAAACAAAGGGTTGACAAACAATGTCTTTCATCATTTTGGTATCTCAACTCAAAAAGTTGTGGTATTCGAAATGAACTTCATAAAAAATCCTAGTAGGGTCTTATTATGAATGATATATACACACATCAAAAACATAAAGTGTTTAGTGTCTCAAAATCTCAAATAGGGGTATGTGTGTATCCAAACTAATCCTTCGCGTTCTAGTACTAGGGGGTGTCTTTTCTTGAAGTTAAGGTGCATAGAAACCAAAGTTATACATTAATGGGTATATAAGGGATCTTAGATTTCAAAGTAATCGAATATTTAAGTTATTAAATATCAAAGACTAACCATTGAGTTAAAGTTCAAGCAAAAAAAATTGAAAAATTTTGAGCATTTTTAAGCAAATTCAACAAACAAGCAAAGACTTATAAAACCCAAGCATTCACTGAACCCCTCCCCCACATTTATTTTGAACAATGTCCCTAATATTCGAAAAAAATAAATCCGTGTCAACATCAACATAAGCAAGAACAAAAGGGACAAGTTCAATTTCTACATTAAGCATAAAAGTAAAAGAGATAAGGTTTAGAATGCTTCTCTATTAGTCATCTTACTTGCATTTACTCTTCCTTTGAATGAACGGCTTCACTTTTAGGCATTGAGACAAAAAAGGTTAATGGGCACAAGTGCATATATAAACATGTAAATGGGTGTTACTCCTCTTAACCAATCTCAAAAAAAATGCAAAGCATTGAATATAAACGTGCACCTATACTAAAATGCAATGATGCATGCAAGCGCAATAAATGAAAGGATAAACATATTTTAACATCATTGCGGACCAAAAGTAGTTTAACGTCATTTTAGACGTATGCATAAGACCTATTTGGGATGCCAAATAGTCCTTATGATGGATTCTATGTATGATTTCAATCTTTTCCCATGAACCTTGAGTGGTTTATGATCATTAAGCAAAATATCAATTGCACCACATGAATGAATATTTGAAATCAACATACAACTTTCGGGTTCCAAAGAATGTGATTTTTAGGTGGAAAATATATGACTTTTTTACCTACACCAAATTCACCCTTTATTAAAAAATCCTCACATTCTCTCTTAGTTTTCTCTTTATCGGTCAAAACCCTTTCAAAACCATTTGTTACCCTTGCATTAGGTGTTTTTTCTTTATTGGACCCTAAAGGTGGTTCTCTCAGTTATTCAATGGATTTACTTTAGCTTTCCTTAAAACTTGAAGGTTTTGGTGGGGGTTTAATGTCCAACATGCAACAAGATTTAATGACTTTACCATCATCAACACATTTTTCATTTAAAAGCACATTTGAATTACTAAAGATATTAAAATCTTGAATTTCATCGTCTACTCTAAAAGTCAATTTTTATTTACCAACATCAATTAATGCTTCCACCGTTGCTAAAAATTGTCTTCTAAGAATCAAAGGGGGTTTAAATGCATTATCCATATCAAACACATAAAAATTGATAGGAAAATAAAACTTACCTACCTTTACCAACACATTTTCCGCAACTCCCAATGGGTATTTGATGGAGTGGTCAGCAAGTTGGAGTGAAACAGTTATTGGCACAAGTTCACCAATCCCGAGCTTGTTGAAAATGGATGAAGGCATCAAGTTGACAGCAGGTCCTAAATCACCAAGTGAATTTTTCACATCCACATTTCCCATTTTGCATGGAATCATAAAGCTCCCCTGATCTTTGAGTTTTGGAGGTAGCTTGTTTTGAGTTATTGCACTGCATTCCTCGGTCAAAGCAACCGTAGCATACTCTTCCAATTTCTTTTTGTTGGTTACAATTTCCTTTAGGAATTTAGCATAATAAGGCATATGTGCAATAGACTCAATGAATGGAATGTTTATTTGTAGCTTTTTGAACATTTCCAAAAAATTAAGGAAATTGTCATCCACCTTTTGAGCTTTTAAACGTTACGGAAATGGAATGGGAGGAACATAGGGCTTTACCTCATCTTTTCTTTGCACTTCATCTTCCCTGTCCTCCATCTTGTGTTTGGGCTCTTCCACCATCGGCTTCTTTCCTTTTTCATTGCTCGATTCTTCTTTCTTTTTGGGCTCCTCCCCCACATTTGTTTCTTTGTCAAGCTTTTTCTCACTCACAATTGAGATCGCCATTACATTCTCTTTTGGATTGATTTATGAGGTACTTGGTAGCTTCCCCTTCTCTCTTTCGATAACCACTTAGGCTAGTTGACCGACTTGTCTTTCCAAATTCAAAATGGTAGCTTGTTGAGCTTGCAAAGCTTGGTCCACCTTAGTATCTCTAGCTTCCATTTTTTACATGTATTGCATTAGAAGGTTTTCCAAAGGTGGCTTATTATCTTGAATATTTTGTAGGGGTGGTGGATGGGGTTGTTGTTGTTGTTGTTGGATTGGTGACTTTGGTTAGAATCCAAGTGGTGCCATTGATCTAGCTTGATTGACACTTTGGTCCTTCCAAGAGAAGTTAGGGTGGTTGCACCATCCCGGATTATATGTGTTGGAGTAAGGATCATTTATCGGTTGTGTCTTGTCAAAACCTCCCATATAATCCACTTCTTCCATCCCGAAACTCATGTGTTGACCATATCCACAAGTGGCATCACTATGCCCCATCATTTCGCAAAAAGAGCATTGTTCTTTAACCATGGTTCCTCGATTGATAAACATGTTCATTTTTTTAGATATATCATCAATTTGAGAAACCAAGTCGGAAGAATAAGTGTTTATCTCGTGAATACTCATTCTTCTTCCTAGAACGGCCTTTTGTTGTGAGTTGGTGGCAAGCATCTCATAAATGTCATACACCTCCTCCGTCGTCTTGTCACCAAAGTAACCACCAGCTATTGTATTTACCAAAGTCTGGCCATGCATCGTCAATCCATCATAGAATAATTGAATGAGAAGAGCCAAAAACAATTGGTGGTGTGGATATTGACTTAATAGCATCTTGAAACACTCCCACACTTCATGGAATGGTTCACCCTCCATTTGAGAGAATGAACAAATTTTGTTCCGCAATTCTACCGTCTTTTGGGGCGAAAAGTATTTCATCATAAACTTGTCATACACTTTGTCCCAAGTTCCTAATGAACCTTCCAGAAGATTGATCAACCACATTTTAGCCTAGTCCTTCAAGGTATAAGGAAAGAATCTCATCTTAAGCTTGTCCTCTGTCAAACCATGTAAAGTGAAGGTTTGAATGGTTATGTATAATTCCCACAAAAATGTCAATGGATCCTCCGATGCCAAACCATTGAAAGAAGGCAACATGCTGAAGTGAATATTCTTCAACTCATAATTTCGGGCCGCCATATTCAAACAAATGCATGAGGGTGAAGCTTCTATCACCGATCTTTGTATATCCCTTAAACTCATTTGCACCGACATTTGATTGCCAATGCCACCTCCTGGTAGTTGGCCCATTCTAGCATCTTCGCCATGGTCATTGTGTTGCTTTGGATTTTCTATCATTCTATCTCTTCTTCGGTTTGCTCGAATTTCTCTACACCACCTTTCAATCTCCAGATTTAATGGAACAAGTTCAATGTTTTGCAAGCTCTGAGATAGCCTCAAAAGCATATAACACCTACAAACACAAAGGAAACAAACAATTAAACAAAAAGAAAAGAAATATTACAAATAGTAATGTTGTTCCCGACAATGGCGCCAAAAACTTGATCAGTGTTATCGCAAGGGCACGATAGGCAATGAAGTAATAAAAACCTTTGGAGTATTCCTAAGGTATCGAACCAACAAGGACGAGACTAAATGTGGTTGTTGCTTGAAATAAAATAAAATGCAAGAAAATTAAATGAGTTGATTTTTGGGTATTTTAAATAATGTAAGACACAAAAATAACAAACAAGAATACTAGAAACTTTAGGACTATTGTGACTTCCACCAAAACTCCTAATTACTACATTTATGAATGGTTTAAGGGATTGAGTGTTCTCTCGCTATTATCGCATAAAGCCTCTTTCAAGTTCATCTAGACTATGTCTACATTTATTAGGAGGGTCCTTTCGGCCTCACCTAACTAAACTAGACTCATTAGGTTCATTCGGAAATTTCATCGAACACCTTGTAGGCAAGAATATATCTATTACTTAACCTAACAAGTTTAATGCGTGTAAACCTCATCTAATCTTCTCCTTTTGGTCCTTCAACTAGGCTTGTTAAAACTATCATTATGATGACCAATCATAACAATAATCAAATCATACAAGTCATTAAATCAAATCCAAAAATCTCTACACATATATCATTTAAGCACAAGTATAAAAACTACAAATATTGCAATGAAGAACAATAATCTCATTCATAAATATAGCAATAAGATGTCAAGGTTTACATCTCTTAGTCCTAACAAAATATTCAAGCTATCATGATTATGCTCAACAAATTATAACAATAAATATTAGCATAAATCATGATAACAATGGAAAATATGAAGAGAGAAGGGATAAAACGGATCTAGAGAAAGCCTTTGTAGGTTGCCTTTGAGAGAAATCCTCACTCTTCAAGCCTGATATCCTTCTCCTTCTTTGAAACCCTATATTGTGTTCTTAAAAATGGAAGAAGGAAATACGTGCTCTTTCAAAGGATGAAAGATGTCCAAAATGTGTGGTTAAGAGGTGTATTTATACTCCACATGATATGCCAAAAAAACCCTAGCTTTGTAGTGCCAAAAATGCCCCTTAATGAATGCCAAATGGATGCCTTTTGTACACAAGCTGAAATGTCAAATTTGGACCATTTATGTCGGCCACAGGAGTCGCCACGACCATTTACAAGGTTGTGGCCCTTATGGGCAAGACATTTCCAATTGCATCCCACCACCAAGGTCAGCCACGACCGTAGTGGCTGACCGTGGCCGTGGTCGTGGCCCTTTCACCAAGGCCGTGTTGGCTTCCTTTGCTTCCCTCTCGTTCCTTTTTCACCTTTTCGTTCCCAATTCATCCAAAGCATTTCAACCTAAACAAAACACAAAAAGTGTATAAATATGACATTAAACACTCAATCATAGGCCAAAAAAATATATAAATTATTGCTTGATTATAAGTGTAATTTTAGTATATATCAAGTTCCTTCGTATCTCTAGAGCATAGGGGACATCATGTAGCAACAACGTATTGCCAATGCGCAAGGTTATCATACAAGTGCCAATACATTGGACCTCCACTTTTTCATTGTTCCCAACATATATCCACTTTGTTCTACGAGGAATTCGACAGAATTGGACATATGCCTCATGTTCTCTGCTCACGTGGTCGGTCGCTCCTTCTTAGGAGCATTGCAGTCCTTAGCAATATGTCCCCTCTACTAGCAGTTGTAACATTTCATCTTAGAAATGTGGGACTTACCCTTGGCCTTTTTCTTTTGCTGCCCCTTTTTGTTTCTGTTTGCCCTTAAAATCCTTTCCTTTGTTTCTGAAGAAGAATGCCATATGTTTCCTCTTTTTTTTGCTGGATGAACCCTTTTGGGGTCCAGGATTGGCTACATGGGCCTCAACAATAATTTTGAGAGCTGTCAAACGACCCTTCTTAAGCTCAAGATAATGTGTTGCGTCATTGAAAGTTTGGATGTTTGAAGCATGCATCAAGTGATGCTTTATTTGATCACAACTGCTCGGCAAGGAACGAATTACAACTTGGATTTTTTGCTCTTCGGTCAGCTTGTGACTAGCATGACTAAGCTCACTGATCATATTTTCCATTTCTCTGATATGTTTTTTCATGGTATGATCAGGGCGCTTTTGGTACGTGTCAAACTTTATAATCAAAGACCGGAGCTTAGTTAGCGACACTCCTCCAAATTGCTCCCATAATGCAGTCCAGAGGTCTTTAGCATACTCATAGCCTGTGAATTGCTTAGCAATATAATCATCCATCGCAACCAAGATGATGATGTGAACATCGGTATTCTTCTTCTTCCAAGCTATATAGGCTTCGCGGTCATGCCTATGTTGAGTGGTAATGCCCTTCTCGAGTTCGACCATAATCAATTCCAAGGGATCATAAGCTTCTTTCTCCTTCAGCACATATCGGACCTTCATAGCCCAAATCTCATAATTTTCGCCATTCAGCGTATTTTCTTTGGTAAGCTCAGCAACAATTGATTTCGAAGCAGTAGACATATTGTTCAGAAATCTATCACACAAAGTTGCATTTAATGAGGAGATATCATAATACACAAATATTTACTATCCATCCAAAAATCAAACAAGTATAATCAATTATATGAGTTTTGAATCGAATAGTGCACTAGATGTTCTATTACCATCTCTTTCTTAATAACCAATTATACTAAATTCAATTTCAATGATAGCAAATAATCAATCAATCCAACTTATAGATTCATTCTCTAAGTATTCCAACTGAAGGTTTCTATGAGGGTTATTGCATAAGTAAGTCCAAACACAATTCATAATGCAATAATTGACAGCAACATTCAACATACAAAATATCTATCAGCAATGCTCACGGAGTCGAATACCTACCTCGAACCAACAAGAACAATGAAAGGAATAGGATCTCTACAAGCCTTTACAACTGAACTACAGTCTTCTTGGATGAGAACATTTGATGATTGTGCCATCTAAGAGCCTCCTTGCAACCAGAGCTCCAGAAGAAAGCAAGTTTTCTTCTGTATTTGCTTCTGCTAAAAAACGTGAAAACAAGAGCAAGAGAGAGAGAAGAGAGACGTGAAAGAGATTGAGTATAAAAATACATGATTTTTTTCCTACTTCTTATCCTGCTTTCCTTATATGTTTCTGATAAAGAGGATATTTACTACATGGACTTTACTCTCGGTTGGGCTCTACTCTTAGTTGGGCTCACTTGGTCCAGCTGAGAAGCCCATAACCAATAGCAATTAATTGGTTGGGTTCGTTAGTTAACCGAACAACCGACGGACCTGGGCTCTACCCATTAGCGCCATGGCGGATCCCTTTTTCAACATTTTGGAATAACATTAATTTTTAACGTATCATGGGGTTGATGAATTTAACTGCTAATGCTATTTTCTCTCCCTTCGATTGCCAAGGATAATTTTTTGAGGTAGATATCTACGGAACGTATTTATGGTGCTCTACTTACAAAGGCGACCGATCGACCCTAGTATTTTGATTTTGAAACAACACACCGTCAACCAAATTTTTGGCACGTCCTTCTGCATACCTAGCAAGTCTTTCATGTTGTCTCTTATTATTTGAATTGGCATGTCATAGAAATGACCAAATATCTTCACGCGAAGTTGCTAATTAGAATGTTTATTTTTGAGATAAAGATTTTGGTTGACAGATTCACCATAAACAGTTTGATTGACCGATTGTCCACGAAACAATTCCTTAACAATGGAAACACGGGGAGTTCTATAGTCAGACGCCACAAAAGGGAAGTGACTAAGGCAGGTGAATTCAGAACCATTGGATGGATACAAAGGCCATTCTTAAATTGCTTCCATTTTATCAGGTCAATAACAGCATGGAAACAATCCATTCTTCACATTGTAAAAAAAAATATACTACAAAGTTCAATCACATAAGCTTAATAGGTGAAGTTAAAAAATTTAAGACTCATTAACCATCTTGTTATGTGACAAAATGGGCCTGAAGGTTATAGCCAAAATGCAAGTCATCTATTTTCAGGACATGAAAACAAAATTAAGCACTTCAAAACCAGAACTTCATAACAAACATAACTATCCATGAATACAATTCACCTATAAAAGTACATTACAAACCGGAACTGAGTATTCATAAATTCTTTTTCTGAATTCCAGATTAAGACAATAATAATGGATCCATAGTTAAATGTTTGCGATAAACTATTACCTATCTGACTTCTTCACATACAAAGGAAGATTCTCGAAGCACATTATTAATTTGGTTAGTCAAAAAAAGCGATGCATTACCTAAAGAGGAATGGTGGTAGAACATTTATCATCCTCGTCATCTCAACAGACCTCATGGGTTTTAGCTCCTGAATTTTCTTGTTCACAGATAACATCAAAAAATATGCATTTTGTGCTTAATCTCAAGCTTTCTACATACTCAGATGTCAAGCCTTCTCCGTTGTCCTTTGTACACTAGAGTTGCCTACCTGCATCTCGAGATAAATCTACAAAATCAAAATATGCATTTTCCATCCGATGGTTATAATTGACCTGCCTTATTCACTCCCCTATTATGGTGCCTAACTCTAGCTATATCACCGAAACTATATTTAAAAAATTGCCAATAAGAAAGCGGATAATAATCAATTATAAACTCTTTAAATTCTACTCACAAGCATCATTACAGATAAAGCACGATAGCAAAACAAAAAATGTACTAATTAACATTTATTCCTGACACCAGAATATTTCTTTCAACCAGAAACATTCATATGAAGCAACAATTCTACTTACGTAAATTGCGAAAGTAGCTAGCTGGATCACGCTCAAAATCATCCCTGAATATACGGTAGACCCTTCCAGGAGCTTTCATGGTTTTTCAGTCAGAAGAAGTTGATGAACCCATGTAGGAAAATAGAGCAACTGCTCCAACCAAAAGAGCTACTCCTCCCACAACGGTTTTTGTAGCCTTCTCCACCGTGGTCTTTTGTGGCTTTGGTTTCCAGACGGATCCATATTTTGTATTTGTTCTGACAAGTCTTTGATATGAATGATAAGATCACTGCTAGGCAGTATGTTTATCTTCTTTCTCCATTGTTTGTCTCTTCATTTATAGCGTTGGTCACTCCGTCTCCGGGTCTGGTTATGCTCCATTTTAACCAATCTGCTTTACCTGATTTTCACAATCCAGATTCTATCAAAAACACTTTAATCCTACAGATGTAATGATGCCTTTAAATTAAAAATACGGGTAAAATTTATGGTTGTCCCTGAGATTTGACTATATCTCTCTCCTGATATCTACACTTCGAAAATTTTTCGCTCTAGTCCCTGCCACTTAACTCCGTCTGTTCCTTTAACAAGACAAAGGGAAATGTCCAGATTGCCCTTGCCACTTCATCAGATAATATTTAGAACGCTTAAGGGGTCTCTCTTCACTTCTTCACTCTTGATTTCTCTATCTTCAATCCCGTTTTTGTCGTCACTAAAATTGCTATGATGTTAATTTTGACGGTGATTTCTACTCTTCTCACTCCTAACATCACTCTATCATTCCCGTGACTCTGTCATTCACTTAAGTCTCTGTTTTTAGACACAGAAATCACGATGAATAGTGATTGCGACAGTGATTGCGACGAGGGTTAGCTGCTACAGTGATTGCGACGAAGGTTTGGACAACCAGAAGATGGCGACCTCTGGGTAAGTACCAAAAGTGGGTAATGGGTTAGGTTTTAATTTTGTATTTGGTTCGAGTATTGGTTTGGAGGAATGGGTTTTGGATCTGTGAAATTCATGGTGTGGGAGTGGTCGGTTTCTTCAATGTTTATGTAATTGGTTCGAGTATGTGTGATAAAATTGTCTAATTTGTTGGGTATTCCGTTTTAGGGGAAATCCGAATTGTGATGGGATGGGTATGAGTTACATTTCAGCATGATTGACTAATGTTTAATGGGTGTTTGCAGGAATTGTTATACCGTCTACACAATCAAATTAATACACAAATCAGAGGAATTTATTGTGGCCAATGTGGATGAAGATTGCTATAGCTTCTTGGATTTGTTTGATGTTGCTATGAATATTTTTGTCTTCCAAGCTGGTCTAGTTCTTTCATTTCAAGATAAGAAGGGTTATTTCATTGAAAATGACAAGGACATACTGAGCATGTTTGAGAGATTTAGTCGGGAGCTTGTTATACTGATTTCAATTGTAGTGGTAGGTTGTCCAACAGCTGTGATGGCTCCATTGGTTGAAGTTGATGATGTTGAGTAAGAGAATGATGAGGAGGAGAATGAACCACAACCTGAGCCTGAAGCTGAAGCTGAACCAGTACCTGAACCACAAAATGTAGCAGAACTTGGTACTCAATCACAATCAAAGAAAAAGAAGAGTTCCAAGAAAAGGATTGAAATGGGCAGAAAGAGCAGTAGGTATAGTTTGAGAAAAGATGAAAGAGTTCAGGTTGATGATGATTTCGTTGTATCTGATGAGGATTAAGGAAAAATGGAGGATGAAGATTTTGTTGTCAATGTTGAGGAGGATTTTTTAGTAAGTGAAAGCATTGAAGATGAAGAAAATAAGTCTGAGAATGGAAGTGATGATGATGTTAGAGATGAACTTCTGTTTGATTACCCTGATGATAATTCTGAAGATGGACATATTGATGATAATGATGAAGAAGAGAGGACTTGCACTGATCCATTGAAAGGAATTAAAGGTAAATTGTTTAGTGGTGTGGTTAACATTAATTTTGAGTTTGAAAATGGACAATTATTTAGGGATGTGAAGCATATTAGGGAGATTTTATTAGATTATGTTGTGTTGGGTGGCTATGACCTTGCAAGGATAAAAAAAATTTGACAAAATTAGATTAATTGTTATATGTGCCAATCCAAAATGCAAGTGGAGGTTTCATGCTAGTCGTCTTCAAGACAATAGGACATTTATAGTGAGGAAACCAATACAGAAACACGTTTTCGACATGGATCACCAAGCAAATGAAAGAAGATTTGAGGGCAGATCCTAATATGAGTTATAGGTCAGTGGAAGATCAATTGAGAAGGAAATATGGTGGAGTGTAGACAAGGAACAATAGACAAAGCAAAAAGACAGGCTAGACTAGAAAATGAAGGAACTCATGCCGAAGCATTTGCCAAGTTACATGGATACACGGAAGTGTTGAAAATACTTAACCCAGGGACTGTTGTGAAGTTTTCTTATATGGATATGCATGACTTAGATGCACAACCAGTCTTTAAAAGAATGTTTTTTTGCCTTTGCAACAACAGTTCATGGCTTTCTCAAAGGATGTAGGCCATTTTTGGAGTAGATGGAAATTTTTTGAAAGGACCATTTGAAGGGATTGTTAGCGTAAGACCTAGCCCCAAGCACATTGTTTACCCCTTTATATTTGATATATATAGTATGAGGCATTTTTCATCCTGTTTCTGATTTCTGTGCATATTTAATTGGATGAATTATCCGTGAATAGTGGTTCTGATTAAGTTATCAAATGTGATTTGGATAGTAAAACCTTAATCCGTAAAAGAACGATATTCTAAATATCCCTAGTCAATCATTGTCATGGGAATGACAATGAATGAAGACTAGTATGTACCTTTTGAGATGATCATGTTTTGCGGATCATAGGATATGAGATATCAATCAGAGTACATAGATACTTGTTAGAGAACA
>CAODLS011749569.1:0-13006 GCA_948243855.1 Flueggea neowawraea | reverse complement strand
AACATACTAATCTTTAATTCATTATCATTCCCATGATAATGATCGATTAGGGACATTTAGAATAGTATTCCTTTTATCTTTATGGTTTTACTATCAAGTCACGTACTTGATGGCATAAAGAAGAATAAACTTTTCATGGAGTTTTATGTTCATAAAACAGATAATATTTCATAGAAATGAAATGCCTCTTTATTAAATAATTGAATGACAATGCACATTAATGATTGGACTAGGGCACAATTCTAACACACACATGGTATGAATATGTGTCATGGTGTACATGGTATGAATATGTGTCATAGTGTTCTTCCCTTCTCTAAGGAGCGCAAGCTTTTTTCTAACACCATACAAAGGCTTCAGTTAGAATGTGCTTAAACATTCTACTTTAGTCCCCTTTCATTTTGGACTACCTTTCGTTTCAAGATGGTACTAGGCCAAGCCTACCAAAGTTCTTAGCATGCATATATTATGAACTAATCATACTCATTTATCTAGCAATCATTGCAAAGCGATATTCAATGATTATGAACATGCTCCCGCTAAAACATATGTTCAAAATCTTCCTCATCTTAACATTTTACAAACAAATGGTTAAATTTGAGGTAAACACTGGTGTGAGTTGGCTACTTCTCCATCCAACGTGCTCTTACTATATTTAATAGTCTTAGTAAATGTCAACATATAAAATTCACCTTCGTGTATTGCTAACAATGAAACTAGAAGAATGACGATTTTATTACTTAAACTTAGATCAAATCATACTTCATTAAATGGAATTTGAACTACAAATTTTAATGTAAATGTTTGATTACGATCTATGCTCCTATCTTGTTTAACACTAGAGACTTCAAGTGTTTCTCAAACACTTCTCTAGTCATATGTTTTGTGAGAGAGTCTGCCATCATCTCATGACTAGGAACATACTCGATATTCCCTTCTCCTCATGCAAACATATCCTTTACAAAGTGATACTTGATATCGATATGCTTACTTTTACCATGAAATCTTGGATTCTTGGTTTAAGCTATCGCAAACCCACTATCATTATAGACAATTATAGACTCTTGCAAGAGAATGAGTGCAAGGTCATTGTAAAATCACTTCGTCCATATGGATTTTTGAACTGTAATAGAAGAAGCTATATATTCGGCCTCCATTGTGGACAATGCTACACAAGATAGCTTTTTTTCTTCCCCAAGAATTTGTTCCATTTCTAAACAAAAAAAATCATAGCCAGATGTGGATTTCCTATCATTCACATCACCGCCATAGTCAACATCTGCGTATCCTTTCAATTGTAGGTCACTCCCTTGATAACAAAGAGCATAATTTGTAGTTTTCTTCAAGTACCTCAAAATTCTCTTCACTATCTTCCAATGTTTCTTGCCCGGGTTAGATTGATATTGGCTTGCCAAACTAATAGCAAAACTAGTATAAGGCCTTGTGCATAGCATTGCATAGATAATTCTACCTATGTCACTCTTCTAAGGAACTCTTTTCATGTACTGTATGTCTTGTGGCATTTGTGGGCACATTCCTTTGCCAAAAGACTCTCCCTTGGCAATTGGGGTATCAATGGGATTGCAGTTCGGCATATTAAATCTTTCAAGGTTTATGTTAATATATTTCTCTTGTGAAAGAGCCAACAATCTCATTGATCGATCTCTTAAACTTCTTACTTCAAGAATGTACTCTGCTTCACCCATGTCTTTCATTACAAAATTTGAAGAAAGCCAATGATTTACTTTGTTGATAAAAAATAGATAATTCCTAGCCAATAGTATGTCGTCAACATACAAGGTGAGAATTACAAATTTATCATTTGCACATTTGAAGTACACACAATGTTCTTCATAGATTACTTCAAAATCGAATGAGACTATCGCTTCATAGAAGCGGATGTACCATTGTCTAGAAGACTGGTTCAGGCCATAGATTGATCGTCTCAATCGATAAACCTTATGTTCGCTGCCTGGGACTACGAAACCTTCAGGTTGAACCATGTATATTTCCTCATCCAGTTTCAAATTGAGGAACGCAATCTTCACATCCATTTGATGTATCTCAAGGTCTAGACTAGCTACTAAGGCTAGAATTAACCTGATTGACGCGAATCTAACCATAAGAGAAAAGGTCTCATCGTAATCGATGAATTCTATCTGTGTCAACCCCTTCGCGACTAGCCGACTCTTTCATTGTTTGGGTTTACGATCATCATATTGCTTTATTCTATGTACCAACTTATTGCCAATAGACTTTCTGCCTTTAGGTAGATCAACCAAATCCCACACAAGGTTGGCCTTCATTGATGCCATCTATTCTTCCATTGCATTCATATATTCTTCTTTTGTTGGTGATGAGTTAACCTCCTGCATGGTGTGAGGTTCATCCTCAAATTGAGGCATAGCTAAGAGCGCCTCGCTTGGTTCTTTGATTGAAAAACATCATCGTGGGACTTGATCTCTCTTAGATTTATGTGATGGTTCTGCTTCTTGATAAACATAACACATATATTCATCACGATTTGGAATGGCACTCCCATTGGGATTAAGTTCCGTACTCCTACTGGAATTTGGAATCACACTCCTACTCAAATCAAGGACAGGATCAAGAAAATCCGCATTTGTTGGAGATGTTATCTCCACTCTCGACCTAAATATTCCCACTCGGATGGAGTGATCCTGAGGTATCAAATTCCTGAGTCTCGTAAAAAGTAAAATCTTTATCCACTTCTCCCAGGTTAGGAAACTTATTCTCTAAGAATGTGACGTCTCATGACTCAAACTTTGAAATTGTTTCATTTTCTTGTTCTCCAATTAGAACATATCCTTTGGATTGTTCAGGATATCTTATAAAGATTCCTTTCTTTCCCCTTCGACCAAGTTTCCCATGCTTGCTTGAGGTATCATGTACAAAAGTAGCATAACCCACGGTCTTAAATGACTCAAATTCGGCTCCCGTTTAGTCCATAAATCATATGGTGTAGACATCATTGATTTGGAAGGCACTCGGTTAAGACGTAGGCAACAGTAAGTAATGCATCTCCCCAAAAGGAGATTGACAAATTAGCTTATGCCATTATCGACCTAACCATATCAAGAAGAGTTCAATTTCTTCTTTCAGTGACTCCATTTTGTTGCGAAGTTCGAGGAATTGACAACTGATGTTCTACCTTTTCATCACATAATGCCTTGAATTCTTCCAAGAGGTATTCTCGCCCTCGATTCGTCCTTAAAGCTTTGATTGTTTTATCTAGTTGATTCTCAACTAAATTCATATATCATTTGAAGCATTCCAACGTTTCAAATTTATGTGCAATCAAATATATGTGACCATATCTAGTATAGTCATTAATAAATGTGATGAAATAGTAGGCACCATGTCTAGGCCTCATGTTAATTGGTCCACAAATGTCTGAATGAATTAATTGCAATGGATATTTAGCTCTAGTCGCTTTTCCAAATGGTTTTCTAACTAGTTTTTCTTTTAGCCAACACTCGCATGTAGGTAATTCAACATTTGACAAGTTACCAAGCAAGCGTGCCTTGGCTAGTCGAACTAATCGATCTTGCACAATGTGGCTAAGTCTAGCATGCCACAACTTTGCGTTATCTTCATTTTTATTAAAATAAGATGCAACATATGTAAAACTCAATTTATTCAAACTGTTAGGATTCAAATCCAAAACTGTTGAACCAAGGGTGGTTCACATTTATATCCACATATGTTTTGATAATGAACAAAAGTTGGTAAATAAACTTTGATAACGGGCACAAATCAAGGCTATCAAAAGACAAAACTGTTTAAAATAAAGAAGAGTTACTCAAGTGGAACTATTTCTCACTCAAGTAATTCCAGTGCCCAGAAGAAAATGGTTTCCAGGTGTCACTCAAGTGGAGCCCTTTCTCACTCAAGTGAGTTCAGTGCCCAGAAGAAAATGGCTTCCATATGTCACTCGGGTAGAACCCTTTCTCACTCGGGTAAGTACAAAGTTACTCGACCAAGAAATAGAGTTACTTGATCAAACATAGTATCATAATGCTTAGAGTTTAAAGTTACTCGAGTAGACAAGAAAATTACTTAAGCAAGACCAACATCCAGAGATCCACTGGTTGATAAAGTTACTCAAGTGAATAAGGATGTTACTCGAGTGAACGAGACTTGGAGAATCAACAAAGCACCCAGAGGCGAAAATTACTCGAGTAGAATTATTTGTCACTCGAGTGATTGGGACTCTCAGAAAGTCCAGAAGTGAGCAAACCAAAGTTACTCGAGTGTAGATTTTCTTACTCGAGTAAGCGTGAGGTTTGATCCAAAAGATTCAAGTCAATCAAGTATGATATAGAAGGAAATCAATGCACAACGGCTAGAAATCTTCGATTACTTGAGTGGATAATATCCTCACTCGACTAAGTTCCTCTTTGGAGTTGTTTCCCACATATATCCATCTCATTTCCCCAGGAACTCGTTGGAATTCGATGAAGGTTTCTCAATCCTTCATCACATGGTTTATGGCTTTTGAATCCATCACCCACAAAGGGCACAACTCCATTAGGAACACTGAACTAGATACATTTGCATAACTGATACACAAGTTTGGATATTGTACCTTATTGGAAGCCTTTCAATCTTTTGCAAAATGTTCCTTCTATCTACAGTTGTAACATTTCAGCTTAGAAAAGTTCAAAATTCTCTTGGTCTTACATTTCTTTTGACTAGATGACTTGGCGGTCTTCTCTTCAGCCTTGCCCTTAGAAGTGGAAGCTTTGTTCTTCCTCTTCCTATTGTTCTTATTAGAGTGAGATCTTGTCAAATTGACCTCGGTATTCACCTTGATTAATGCAAGACGATCCTCTTCAAGTTCCAACTGACGAACAACATCATCAAATGTCTTGATGTTTTGATCATGTGTTAGGTGCATCATATGCTCCCAACTGGCAGGCAAAGAGCGAATAACAACTTGAACCTTTTGCTCTTCTGTCAACTTATGACTCATATCACTAAGTTCACTGATCATGTTAGACATCTCTCTTATATGTTTCTTCATTGTGTGATCAGGTTGCTTTTGTTAAGTATCAAACTTGATGCTTAGAAAGTGAAGTTTTGTCAAAGATACTTCACCAAACTTTTCTTTCAAAGCCTCCCACAAGTCTTTAGCATTTTGATACTTATAGAACTGTTTGGTGATATCATCATCCATATCACTCAGCAGAATGACGCGTGCAGGAAAATTCCTTTTCTTCCAAGCAAGATAAGGGCCCTTATCATGCCTATGTTGAGTGGTGGTTCCTTTATTTGGTTAGACAAAAATTGTCTCCAAGGTATCCTGAGCCTTCTACTCTTTAAGGACATACTGGATTTTGATACTCCATATTTCATAATTGTTACCGTTCAGCTTTAGATCCTTGTTCAACTCAACAACAATAGATTTGAAAGTAATGGCCATTATCACAACCTAAGGATATAGTTGTATTCATATATGATATAGCAATACACTCAATTCACTGTCCACCAGATTTATCTAGCTAAGTCTCTTATTAGGTCTCGAATCGAATTAGAACATAAAATGCACTATTACCATCTAAACAAAATAATCCACTAAACTATAGTCAATTTATGGATAACAAATTGTTATGGTTGTTTGGTTCGTTTTATAACCTATGTTGGTCTTTATTATAATATCTAAGTTACAAAACTTAGCATACATTTATAAAAACATATTTATAAATAAGCAGCATATAAACAGATTTAAAATAGTAGATAAAACACATTTAATTAAGTAAATATAATTAATTAATACACAAATAATTAACTAAAATTGCCTTTGGAAGTCAGAAAATTACCCAAAAGTTACCAAAAATTCCAGAAAATATGTATTTTAAATATATTATAAAACCATGAAAATTGGAAGCCTAGAAACCTCTGCAAGCATCCTCACGCGCCATTGGAAGTGGAAAGTACTCGGGGCCACGCGCTCACGCACCGTCACGAGCCACGTGGGTGGCACATGCATATCACGCACTGCCTTTCTAGTCGACTTTGACATGTGTCACCCCTGATTAGGTGATGTGGCAGCCAAATCCTACGTGGCATGATGATGTTGACTGATGTCATGTCACTTACTCGTGCCTATCACAGACACATGTCACTATGTCATTGGTCCACTTGGATGACATGGCATCCTAGTCAGCTTCGCCATGTGGGGATGACTGGTCATCCACCAGTCACACTTGGCCACGTGTCATCTGATGACTGAGCCATATGCCATCACTCTGATGGTAGATGTGCTGACCTGGACTATAAGTGGCATCGTGTGAGTGGGTCTACATGGCACACGTGGTCGAACCATAGTGCGCCACGCGGGCCCTTTTGCATTTGTCCCCATTGGGACTGTGTGTAGTCACATGCACCCGGGGGTGGCACGTGCATGTCACGCATTGCCTTTCCTGTCGATTCTGACCACAAAAATTTCTAGGTATTGGTTTCTAATTTTTCTGAACACATTGGTACAATCATAATTACGAAATTCCAAACTACATTTTAGCTTATTTGGACAGTCGAATTAGAAGCAGATTAGTGAAAAGCATGAAAAACAAAATTTCCAGTAATCACAAACCTTATCAAAGCTAGGTTACAAAACTGACATCACTTAAAGAACAAATCATTAATTGAAAACCTAGGCTCTGATACCAATGAAAGAAATCACAATATAGAAATAAACTGATTATTAGAATGAAAGCGAGTTTACCTCGAGAATTGCACAGTGGAATATCTGGACAAATTGCTTTAGGAAGAACACAATATGATGTTAGTCACCATGAATCAAAATTCTTCAATAGACGAGAAACATGGTATATTTACACAACCTAAGAGCTTGTAGATTGATCTCCAAATCACAAGACTAGGAAAAGAAAAACCTCTTCTTGTTTTCTTAGAGAGAGGGACACCAATTGACAGAGAGAGAGGAGAGGGTGTGCTTTTCTTTTGCGTCTATTTCTGTGAAACTTGGATTAGAGTTTCCTAATTCTATCAGTATTTATACTGACCAGTTCAGTTCTCTGTGAATCAACTAGAAAACCACAATAACCCAAACCAGATTGGTTCAACCAAAACCAATTTGGTAATCACCTGAATTAATTCTCAGAATGGGCAGACCCGTTTTCCATCATTTAAAAAAAAAATAAAGAGTAGAGTATTTCACAAGTTTTAAGACTAATTAAGATACAAAATAAATTAAAAGAATTATTTTGAGGAGCCACAATAAGGACTTTGTTGGTCACTCCTCTTTATTTTTTGAATTTAGCAATAAAATATTGATTAAGAAGTTAAAGTGTAGAGACTCCTTATACGTGCTCCTTAAAATTTACTATTTTATTATTATTTATGTGGTAATTTGTTTTGAAAGTTGTGTATTGAGAGCGAATATATTAAAAAGTGTATTTTATTGATGAATTATATGAATAACATTAAAGAGTGAATAATAATTCTTTAGTTTTATTAAAGAACTGTAACTCTAAAAAAATTTTAATTAATTTATTAGTAAAATATTAAAAAAGAGAGTTAGATTGTAAGTGATGTTATAATTGGTTCAAAATTTGAGGCAACAAGTGAGATAAAATATAATATTTTGGAAAAGATTGTAAGAAGTATCGTTGTACATGCTCTGAGCATGTACAAGAGACTCTTTGTTGAGGATTCTTAAAATATATTATTTTATTTTTATTTGTTTATTAACGTATATTGAAATTTGTGTATTGAGAGAGAATATATTAGAAAGTGACTATTTTATTGATGAATTAGATAAATAGTATTAAAAAATAAATAGTAATTGTTTAGATTTATTGGGGAACTGTATTGAACCAAGGGTGGTTCACATTTAGATCCATATATGTTTTGATGATGAACAAAAGTTGGTAATTAATTAATGGAAGTTGATACGAAGCAAGAATGTAAAAGAACAAAAGTGTTGGAAAAATGAGATAGTTACTTGAGCAAGTTCAGTGCCCATAAGAAAATGATTCCCAGTTATTACTCGAGTAGACCTCAATATTACTCGAGTAATTACGGAGTTACTTGCCCAAAAAGTAAAGTTACTAGAGAAAACGAAGGGCCAGAATCCATGAGTCTAAAGTCACTCGAGTAGAGGATAAAGTTACTTGTGCAAGAGCAATGTCCAGATATCTTCTGGTTGATAAAGTTACTCGAGTAAAGAACATAGTTACTTGAGTGAACATGACTCAAAAAATTACAAAGTATCCAGAAGAGAAAGTTACTCGAGTGGATCTTATTGTTACTCGAGTGGACGTGCCATTCAGAAACTTCAAAATGTGAGTCAAGCCAAAGTTACTCGAGTGTATTATTTTTTTACTTGAGTGAGTGGGATGTTTGATCTAAAGAAGTCAAGAAAATCAAGTATGATATGGAAAGATATCAATTGACAACAGTCAGAAATCTTCAATTAATCGAGTAGAGAAATTGTTACTCGAGTAAGTCAAGTGCAGAATCTTAATACTGACGGACAAAACAAAATTTATTCGAGTAGAACCCTCTGTTACTCGAGTAAGAACTAAAAAGGAAATAAATCAAGATTGATTTCAGACTGCAACAGGAAATAATTGAGTCACAACGACTAGCAAAATTCTAGAAGGTATAAATACATCTTCAGAACAGTAGAGGGACACATGAAAATACATCCACAATTATTTGGAAATCTGAATTGAAGCTATTCATTGTTCCTGGTGATACAAGTGTTCTTGTTCCTAATTTCTTTTTTCAAAAAGGCTTGTATCATTGTTCTAATTTGTTGGCGAGTAATTTGTTTTGTTAAAATCAGATAGTTTGAGGGATTGAGATCAATGGTAGATCCTAGGTTGGTTTATTCTTGAACTGAAATCAAGAAGTGTAAGAGTTCTCAATTATCTTTGAAAGTGAAAGTTGTATCAAGTGATTGGAGTTAGTGGAAATCCTAAGTGGTGATATTCAGGTGGTGGATGTAGGCAAGAGTTAGGCCAAACCACTATTAATTTTTTGTGTTCTTTGTTACCTTTACTTTATTTGTGTGACAAAATTCAAAAAGGATTCAAAACCTAAACACCACACTATTTAACCCCCTTCTAGTGTGGTTATTACTCTTTCAAACTGTAGCACTATTTTTCTAATTAATTTATTAGTAAAAAATTTGAAGAAGGGGGTTGGATTGTAAATGATCTTAGAGTGGATACAAAATTCGAGACAATAAATGAGATAAAATATTATATTTTTAAAGAGGATTGTAAGGAGTATTGTTCTACATTAAGACAAGAAAAATGAAAATGAGAAAGATAGATAGTGAGGTGCTTTTTTTCCATGGTTCTCACATGATAAGCACACTCATACAAATCTCAAGCTATACAACTACATGACACCCTAGCCCCTGCTCTCATCCTCCTCTAACATTTCTTCTTTGTAAAGCACGACACAAACACCTTTTCATGGCACCACACAAATACTTCTTCATCATCTCCGTAGAAAAACCCCACTTTCAATTGAATACTACTTCCACAACATCCATTTTATAATACTACATCCATAAATAGAAAAATTAAAGTCTGCCATGATTAAAAGGATTTATGTCTTATGTGGATTAAACTACCAAAATTAATTGATTTTTCCCTGACTCAAAATAATTCAAATAATTCAAAGTTTTTTATAATAACTTTCACACAGAATTTAACACTCACAAATCAGGAAACATAATTAAATCAAGAGTTACAAAAAATTAGAGACTATGTGATGGGGTGTCAAACCCACCAAAATAATATTAACTTACTCAGAGTGCTGAAATGTTTAAATGCTAGAATAGATAAATAAAATAAAGTTGTTGAAAATACTTTTGAAAGCAAAAATTAAAAGCAGAGCTTAAAAATTCACAACAAAGAAATAAACAGTAGTAATGAAAATGATGAAAATTCAACAATAATGAAAGCCTAGCCAAGGTATTTCCTCTGTTCAATCCAATCAGTTGATCACATACATGAAATATAAATATCAAGCACTCAAATAGACAGAATTATAGTTAACAGTGACACACTCAATTAACCAATATCTTCTTACCTAATCGATAGCCTTTGGACGTCCTGCGGACTATTTCCTTAACCACTAGACAACCCCCGGGATGCCCTGACAAGGTTTAATCTATGGTAGTAGTAAGTACCAAAGAGACCCCTATCATAGCCAGTTAAACCGAAAAAGTCGTGATTCATTTAAAACAGATTATTCAGTTCCACATATTGAATAATGTCCAACCACATTAATTCTAAATAATAATATATTATCTCAATCAATCAACCAACGAGCCCTTATCAATCAATCAAGCGAAATAATAATAAAGGAACTAAGGCACTGAAATTGAATAAATACTCGAAATACTTAATAACAAACTAAATAAAGTCTCACACTATTGATGGATTGAGTTTCGAAAATACCTTAACTAGAAAGATGTTTAGTTACACATGCTAGGAGAAGAACACTGACATTGAGAGGAAATGTGGCTGCCCAGGTCGTGCTTGAATGTTAGATGGAGAAGAGACAACCACCAATAGCCAATTACAATTTATAAATATATGTCATAATTAGGAAAACCAAATTCCCCTAAAAAATAGCTACTACTACTGCTACTACTACTACTTCTCCTCCTCCTCCTCCTTAAAAATAGCTACTACTACTACTACTACTACTACTACTACTACTACTACTACCACTACCACTACCACAACCACTACTACTACTACTACTAGTACTACTAAAGGGAGAGGTTGAAGGTCTTGGGGCATTCTCTTTGAAAGTGACATTGAAGAGGGTTTCTTGGCTTTCATCTTTTATATTTCTCTTCATATTTTTAGCTTAATTACAATGTTTTAATTGTATTTCTATTTTTGCTTAATGTTAGTTATGACATTTTAGATTTATTGTTAGGGCTTAGAGATGTAGAATATTGAAGAATACTTGCTATTTAATGAATGGGTATTGTTTTATGCATTTGATTTCCATATTTGAAGATTATTTTTAATGGGTATTATGTATATGTTCTTTATTTGATTGATTGCCCATGGATTTGATTTAATGGCTTGTTATGCTTGACTATGATTATGTTTGATTATCATAGTTGTAGTTTAGGTAAGCCTATTTGAAGAATCGAGAGATGAAGGCTAGGTGAGGCCCACAAGCACTAAACTTGTGTGGTTTAGGATAGAGATATTGCTTGCCCACAAGGTGTTCGATGAAATTCTCCAATGACTTCATGAACCTAGTTTAGCTAATTGAGGCCGATATGACCCTTTTACTAAACATAGGTATGACATAAATGGCCTTGAGAGAGGCTTTGGGCTAGCTTGGTGGAGAGAACATTCAATCCCAAAACCCCATTCATTAATGTAGCAAGTAGGATTATTTAGTTAAAATCACGAAAGTCCTAACACTTTATTATTAATTGTTTATCTCTTTTCATTTACAATTGCTTGCCTTTGTTAGTTTTGTGTTTGAAATCAAAAATCCTAAAAATAAATCATGTTATTTATTGCTTTTGTTCTAAGAATTGATCACTATTAGTACTTGTTCCCTTGGATTTAATAACCCTAGCGATACTCCCAACGTAAAACTACATCAATTTTCATGCACTTACGAGACACCGATTAAGTTTTTAGCTCAGTTGTCGGGGAACGACGTTGCTAATTGTGATATTTTATTTTATTTTTGTTTAATTGTTTGTTTTTTCCATTGCATTGGTAGGTAGTACATGCTATTAAGGCATTATAGAAGTTTGGAAAATGACTAGGTGATCCTTTGATTCTGGAAATTGAAAGATTGTGTAGCGAGAACCGGGCTAATAGAAGAAGGGAAAGGATGGCCAAAAATCTAAGGCCTCAAGGTGAAAATGTGGAGGAAGCTAGAGTGGGGCAACTGCCTGGAGATGGCCTTGGCAACCCAATGTCGCTACGAATGAGTTTAAGAGACATCCAAAGGCCGGTGATTGGGGTTCACCATCTTGTATAAGGTTGAGTTCAGCTGCAAGGAATTATGAGTTCAAGACCATTCACTTCAACATATGGCCATCATTCATAGCTTTCCATCGGAGGATGCACTCACCTTTTTTAAGGAATTTTATACCACCATCCAAAGATTCCCTCTACATGGTTTGACGGAAGACGAAATTTGGATGAGATGCTTTGCATATGCCTTGAAGGATCGGACTAAAACTTGGTTGATAAATCTTTTGGAGGGCTCTTTGGGGACTTGGGATGAAGTCTATCAAAAATTCATGATGAAGAACTATTCGCCCCAAAAGACGGTGGAGTTGAGGAACAATATTTGCTCATTTTCTCAAATGGAGGGAGAACCATTCTATGAAGCATGAGAGACATTCAAGATGCTGTTGAGCCAATGCCCTCACCATCAATTTTCTTTGGAATTGCTCACACAATTCTTTTCTGATGGGCTAACCATGCATGGGCAAACCATGCATGGGCAAACTTTGGTAGACACTGCACCGGGAGGCTATTTTGGTGACAAGACGACTGGGGAAGTCTATGAAATATACGAGATGCTTGCCACAAATTCCCAACAAAAATCGATGAGAGAAGAAAAGCAGGGATTCATGAGATAAACACATCTTCTTCTCTTGATTTGGCTTCCCAAATTGATGAATTGTCTAGGAAGTTGAATATGTTGATTAGTAGGGATGCCAATGTTAGAGAACAATGCTCTTTTTGTGGAGTGATAATGCATAATGATATGACTTGTTGGATGGCCCAGGGAGCGGATGTTGACTGTGATGAAGTGAATTTTGTGGGGGGATTCCCAAATGCTCAACCTAGGAACGACCCATACTTAAACACTTACAATCTAGGTTGGCACAACCATCCAAATTTTTCTTGGAAAGATACCACCACTAGAAAGCCAACTAGGCTTATGGGATTCCTGGGATATCAACCAAGGACACCACCACCACCCTTTCAACAACAACAACCCA
>CAODLS011749423.1:0-22773 GCA_948243855.1 Flueggea neowawraea | reverse complement strand
GGAATCTTCTGAGACTCTCTGGGTTCTGCACAACTGAGAATGAACGACTTCTTGTTTACCCTTATATGCCAAATGGAAGTGTGGCATCTCGATTAAAAGGTGAATGAAATGAGCTTCCAATGGTTAATTGTCGTTCTTATCCACATACTACACAAGCATTATAGTCTTTTGGTGCACTTAAAAATCATGTGATAAAATCCCATGATGGAATCTATTGACAATTACTGCTACACCTACACCTTCATCATCATAATAACCCTGACCAATATTCTAAAAATATCTGTGAATTTGAATTAGTGGATATAATTTCTCATTGTTTTGGTGTATTGAACAGTTCTTGCTGTGGATTTCTTTTTTTTGTCCTTTGTTCTATGTTTCACAATACAGCATCAGCAGAAGGCTTACTAATATGGTTGTATGGGTTATATTGCAGATCATATTCACGGTCTACCAGCTTTAGACTGGACAAGGCGGAAGAGGATAGCTTTGGGTACTGCAAGGGGTCTACTCTATTTACATGAACAATGTGACCCTAAAATTATCCATCGTGACGTCAAAGCTGCCAACATTTTGTTGGATGAAGACTTTGAGGCAGTGGTCGGAGACGTTGGTCTGGCAAAGCTATTGGATCATCGAGATTCGCATGTGACAACAGCCGTTCGTGGCACTGTTGGTCACATTTCTCCCGAGTATTTATCAACTGGCCAGTCATCAGAAAAAACAGATGTGTTTGGGTTTGGGATCTTGCTCCTTGAACTTATTACAGGCCAGAAAGCATTGGACTTTGGAAGGCAAGCTAATCAAAAGGGTGTAATGCTTGATTGGGTATAATCTCTCTCTCTCATCTCCCTGAGCTAATATTGTTAGAAAATAGTTAGCTGCTTGAGTTAATGTAAACTCACCAGCTTGGTAATCATTGATGCCATTATTGGAATGTGATAAACTAGGGCATTTTGCTGGTGGAACATCATGATTATAATATTCCAGTTAACCACGTGATATTTTTAATAAATAATTCTGCTTCGAAAATAGTTGATACCATGTTTGGCAAACTGCATTGATTTGCAGTTTAGACAAGGTTTCATTGTTCTGAAAATATTCCTCTGGCGGATGTTGGTTATTTATTCTGATTATTCTTCTTTTGGGAAACTAGAATGATTAGAATGGAACTTTGTTGGTTTTGTTCAGGTGAAGAAGCTGCATCAGGAAGGGAAGCTAAATCTAATGGTAGACAAGGATCTGAGGGGGAACTTTGACAGGGTAGAGTTGGAAGAAATGGTTCAGGTTGCTCTTCTATGTACTCAATTCAACCCATCTTACCGGCCGAAGATGTCGGAGGTGTTAAAGATGTTAGAAGGTGATGGTTTGGCCGAGAAATGGGAGGCTTCACAGAAGCTGGAGACTCCAAAGTTCAGGTCTTGCGAACAGCCTCCGCGAAGATATTTAGATTTTATAGAAGAATCTTCTCTTGTCATAGAAGCAATGGAACTTTCAGGCCCTCGGTAACAGTGATAATAACGTGGTTTTCCGGACGCATCCTTGCATGACCAAAGAAGCATTGAAGGCGCATTGGGTTTGCAGCGAGGAAGGTGATTGCCCCTGTGGATAGCTGTTGAATGAATGAAGGTGAAATTCATCTGTAAAAAAAGAAAGGAAAGTCTTGTAGAAGCATCCTGGTTCGTTGTTGGGAAAGAAATTCTGTTGAGTTGATTGTTCTCTCACAGATTTTGGAAATGTGTTAGAGATCATAGAGCTTTTGTATCTATTATCCCGTCTCCTTTATGTCCCAAGGAAACCACTCTTTCACTTATGTTTTGTTTCTACATCATCCTCAAAATGTAAATATTTGATTTGCTTTATTGAACACTTCAATTTTTATTGAAAAACTTTATTCTTTCTTTCTTTTTTTTCACTCTCTCTCTTTTATATAAAATACAACCCAAGCCTTTTAAACAGACGGGCAGAGCTTGCCTTCATTAACGGGAAGACTTCAATTGTATTTGTAAAGTTTTATTTTGTTAGTACTATTCACTAATTGAATGTTTGGTTGAAGAATAGTGAAAAATATGCTGCATATTTCTCGCAACTCTATTTGCTAGATTTTATGTTTTAGCTCCAACCAATAATAAAATGTTTGACTAGGAATTTTGAACAAAAATATATTTCATATCTCACGGATGAACATATTATATGAAAATATTATACTTCTAAAAAATCCTTCCGACGTGTCATGTCATTAAAATTGACATATCTCACATGACATATCATTAAAATTGATATATCCCGTTAGTTTAAATTGACAGTATCGATGTTAACAATTAAGGATGCAATAAAAATATTTTAAAAACTGAGCGACATAATCAACAATTACAAATTATTTCAGGATGAAATAGTAATCCCACTACAAATTTCGTGGGAGAGTTACTGGACAATTGATAATTGGATTGAACCATTGTTATTCTTCAACGAGCTCAGTGGGCCTAGGCTTGCTCCCAATAAGTAGTATTCAGTGTTTGCAAACTGTTTCTAATACGACGTAGTTTAACAAACCCCGCTGTATGACGGGGCCAAACACTAGAGTGGTCCGGAAGCGGCGTGCTAGAAAAAATAGATTACCACCGAATCATTGTCGGTGACAAGACAAAAAAAGAGCCCCTGACGAGATCAGATTCTGCCACGTGTCACATCTCCGATTGATGAAAATCAACGGTGGAAGGGAAGCAGAAGCACTTGCCGCGTGCACATCCTCACGCTATATCACAGTCTGGACACGCCACGTGTCCACGTCGTATCGCCGTCGACGTTTGTCCTCCAAACCATTCTCCGCTTTCCAACCCTTCTCTTTCAATTTTTATTTTTACCGCTAATGGAGCGTCATGCTTTTGACTTCCCGAAATGCCCCTCATTTAATCCGCATTTTGCGCATTAATGCCATAACCCCAATCGCCGAAAGTAACGGAACGGTTATTTATCGTTACATAGTTAAAGGAAATCAAAAAAACAAATTTACTATTGGATTTCAATGCCTCGTCTCATCCAGCTTTGAATTCCAATTTATTTTCAAATAAATTAAAATTTATTTATAAATAAAATTTATATAGAATTTATTTATAATTAAATTATCTTATTTAATATATTATTATTTCAAATGTAGAATTCAAATTAAATTTTTTATAATTATATTTGGAGTAAATTAAAAATTAAAAATTTATTTTAATCTATTTTTAATATATTCTTCATTACAATAACTTTATGTAATATATAATTTTTTTATTTTTTAATCATATTCTATTAATAAATCTAATAAAAATGATGAATAATTTTAACATATAAAATAAATCTTCAAAATTTTATTAAATTCATTTAAAAATTTCATCTATTTTCTAAACATAAAAATAATTGCAAACATAGCTTAGTTTTATCAGTTTTTTCTAATAATAGCAAAAGAGGGAGGGAGTGAAAACGCGGGGCTGAAATGGTAAATGCACATGTCTTCCCTCCCTTCTCAGTTCTCACCATTCTACTTCCAACACTAGATAGTAGAAACCTTCCCTAACACAGTAACCTTCTCCTCCACCGCCGCCCCACGTTAGCGTTCTCTCATCTGATGCGTTTTAGTTTCTGTTCATCGAGACTTACTCACAGATGGATTTGAAAAAACTTGTATTGCCGGATTATCTGCCGTTACGGAGGAGGAAGATAGTTTCCGGTCTCGGTTTGTGGATGGGTACTTCTCTCATTCTACTCTCTCTGCTTCTACTTACTAGTAATTCACTCAAGGGTCGCGTAGTGGGGCCTCTCCTTCAAGGTTTTAACAGCGTAAGAACTTATAATTCCTCACTTGCTTCTTCATGGCCTTTCTCATTCCCAACTTCTTATGTTACTCCTACTGTCAATCGTAATGTTACTAACAAGCGTACTGAACCCAATGTGGTTGCGGTTGTGTTGGAGAAAACCCACTTCACTGAGAAGGGTAGAAATGGAAGTTTTGGAGATGATGAAGGATTTGCTGCTCAGTATAATAAAACCCATTTTGGAAGTTTTTCTGATGTGGTTAATAATGGAAGCTTGCTTAGAAGCCTTCCTGATGTGGTCAATAATGGAAGCTTGCGTGGTGAAGAGGGATCTGTTATTAGCAATTCTAGTATTTCTGTAATTGGTATTGTTAGTGATGTGAATAATAATACAGTTGAGAAAAATCAGATTAATGAGGTCAATTTGATCCATAATGAGAGTGTTGGTGGATCCAGGCTTAATTTTGAGAAATGTGATATATTTGATGGTAGATGGGTGAGGGATGATTCCAAGCCATACTATCCGCCCGGTTCATGTCCTCATATTGATAGGGATTTTGATTGTCATCTTAATGGAAGGCCCGATGATGGATTTGTCAAGTGGAAATGGCAGCCAAATGGTTGTGGCATTCCTAGGTATGTATTTCCTTCTTAAATTTGCTACTTTGTTTCTGATTGTGTTGGTTTTGGGTGAACCATGAATAATCATGCATATATGTTTTTAGTTAACTGGTCAAACTTGGTCCTTGAGTTCTGGCTGGTGTTGTCGTCAGTTGGATGATTGTCTTCTTGTATGTTGTAGATATTTGGTTGAAAGTTTGTTTAAGAAGTTAGCTAATAAAAAATGATGGAATTAGTGAAACTTTTAATTGTATTGTGATTGATTTCAAAAAAAAAATTGTATTGTGATTTTGGTGAGTTGAAAGAATGGAGCAGAAACCCAATATTTTAGTGCGTGGCAATGAGATTATTTTATGGATTTTTAATTATGCTGACCAACTTTTTCTATTCTAGTTGTGTGGCGATTAGATTAAATAATGATGATTGTCCTGAGTATTGAACATTGGTACGGAGCTTTTTGTGGTTGACCTTCTTTTGAGTACATGCATAATGTTTCTTCTCTCTTTGTGGCTTGTGTCATGTAGTTTAAACGCAACAGATTTTCTGGAAAGATTGCGAGGGCAGAAATTAGTTTTTGTTGGTGATTCGCTGAATAGAAATATGTGGGAGTCTCTGGTATGTATCCTTCGTCACAGCATCAGGAACAAGAAAAGAGTTTATGAGATTTCAGGAAGGACAGAATTCAAAAAGAAGGGCTTCTATGCCTTTATGTTTGAGGCAAGTTTTTAGTAAATTACTTGTTCAATCATAAAAGATAACGATGATATTAAGTTTGTTCGAGCGCCATATCTCTGATAGGCCTGTTTTTCTTTGCTCACAGGACTATAATTGCACTGTCGACTTTGTTGCTTCTCCTTTTCTTGCCAGAGAATCATCCTTCAAAGGTAGTAATGGAACAATCGAGACATTACGATTGGATTTGATGGACAAAACAACATCAATGTATCATGATGCTGATATCATAGTTTTCAATACGGGTCACTGGTGGACCCATGAGAAAACTTCTAGAGGGTGAGAAGCTCTGTTTGTTCATTTTATGCTATCGTTACTTTGATATTTTCCTTTTAGAATTGATACATGAAAAACATATTTTTTTTGTGGAACAATAAGCTATTTGAACATTTTCTTTGCATTTATGATCATTAACGTGCGAAAGTATGATTGTTTTACAGAGAAAACTATTACCAAGAAGGTAACCATGTATACCCAAGATTGAAGGTCCTGGAAGCATATAAGAGAGCACTTCTGACCTGGGCCAGATGGGTTGATAAGAATATTAATACTAAACGAACACAGGTCTTCTTCAGAGGATATTCCGTTACACATTTTAGGTGCAGCACCGTTTTTTCACCCTTTCTTTGCTTGCTATTTGAATATGCCTGCTTCATTATTCTTTTGTGGTTCTTTTTTTAACTTTTTTGGTCTCTAACAAGTAAAAAAATTGGTAATTGAACCAACTTCTTATCAGATAATCTATGGGACCCCGCGGTAGTTCGTGCTCAGATAATGTAATTTAAGAATTAATTCATAAAATATCATGGTTTTTTGAAAGATGTTCTGTATTCATACTAATACTTCTTTGACTGGGATACAACAAGGCTTTCTTGTGGCTGAAGGCGTGGGATGGCTATGGTTACTAATAGGATGAGAGAGGACACAATAAGGATATTATTCTGTTTTTAGTTAGAGAAGTTATAGTCTCTGCATGCGTTGATTGATGCCCACAATCTAGCAAAAAAATGTGATCTTTTATTCTGTTGCCTCATTTTTACCGGCTCTGTAATCAATTTATGACATCTGGGTGGTCCATAATCAAATACATAAGCCAGGCTATAATCCCAAGCTGTTGTTTTCTTGTTTATAGTGCATTAGACATTAACTGGAAAACTAATATATAGAACTTTTTCTCCGTTCTCATCTGAAATAGTGGTCCCTGACCCTGTATATGATGGATCCTGCGCTGGCATATCATGTGTGTCCATGTCAATTGTCATTTTTTTTATTTCTTCAGCAAATAGAGTATCTTAAACCCATTAATGTAATTGCTCTTTGTGTGCATGATACGTTGTTTATTGACAAATTATTTTACATTAGATGTGAATGGCTATCCTTTATTTTTGTTTAAACAAGGTGATATAGGTCTGCAAAATTTTCCAATGTTTGATTTATGCTCAGAGGAGGACAGTGGAACTCGGGAGGCCAGTGCCACAAGGAAACAGAGCCGATCTTTAATCCAGCTTACTCAGCAAAGTACCCTTCAAAAATGAAGGTGTTTCAAAGTGTCCTTCAGGAAATGAAAACTTCAGTTACATATCTGAATATAAGCAGACTGACGGATTACAGAAAAGATGGGCACCCATCAATTTACAGAATGAAATACAAGACAGAGGAAGAACAAACTGCGGCTGAGGGAGCTCAAGACTGCAGTCATTGGTGTTTGCCTGGAGTCCCAGACACTTGGAATGAGTTGCTATATGCATCTCTCTTGAAGGTTGGAAGGGCATCATGGAGAAGCTGAAATATACGTCACAACTGTAATTTTTGTTAATTCATTAGATTCTTTTCCTGCCTATAGTATCAGTATGTATGTACCTTAGGGTAGCAATAGCATGTTGATGCAGATTACACGCCTGAGAGTCCAGTTTACAATTAATGTACGCATAATAGCTTATGTAGATTCATCAAACCATAGTGTACTGTGTACATTTTACTTATGAAGGCAATAGAAGTATGCATTAAATCCTTTTCGAATTGGACATGACTTTGCTGAGTCAAGTAGTATTGACTACAACTTGTAGTCAAACGGGACAATCAATTGATTATTGAAAATGATTGCACAAAAAAAATTGATTATTGGAAATGATCTCTTGGAAGAGAGGAGAGCATATCTAGGAATGGTGAATTGAGAATTTGTATTGGTAAAACAATCTCATAGGAAGTAAAGTATATGTTCCCCAAATCATTGATTGATAGTAAGAAAAGTTATGGTCCATTTCAAGTATCTGTTGAACTTCTGCTAAGTAATCAATATCACATTGGATGTCTTCACCCTGCAAGAGACGTAGTGGCAGTACGGGGACCCACATGCTTCATTACAGGAATAACCTTATCATGTTTTAATAGTCTTCTCTAACCTCAAACAACACCACTATCACCGTGATTTTCTCAAACAACACAACTCAACTAGTTTAGACCCAATTCATGAAACCATCACATGTGTATACAATCTGCATTAACACAACAAGCATTACGAGACAGATCGAAGAAGGAATTAAAATAAGTGGAACGTGTTATTTAGTCGGTGGCAGAAACTGATCTAAACAAGGTATCTATCTTGTCAGAGCTTCTGCTTAATACACCAGACCCAACAATTTTATTACCAACCCACACCATGCAGCAACTAACACAAACAAAAGACTAAAAAAAGTAAAGTAGCCATAAATAGAGGCTCGTAATGACCGAGCCTATTGCCGTTACGTGACTTGCCGGTTTGCCAGGCATGGATTAGCCACCTTAACAGTGGCTAATATGCACTGGCAATCTGTTGATTCTTTTTTTCGGAGAAGGGTATTGAGGAACCCATTTATTCCCTTGGCTCCAAAGCCCCATGCTTCTTCTTCTTCTTCTTCTTCTTCTTCTTCTTCTAAGGCACCATGGATGAATATTCTTGTCAGAGAACTGAACCTATTAGAGCCAGGAAAACTGATAGGTTGGTTTTAGTGATGTGAACCAATTGGATCTTATGGAAATTAGTGGGGAAGTTCTTGTAATGTCATACCCTTTAAATAGCTGACAACTGACACTAGTGGTCTCAGTTTGGGTTATTTCTTTTTCATTCATTTAATCCTAAACCATCTTCGCTCTTCTTTTTTTTTTCTTTTACATGAAATTTCACCATTAAAACAAAAAAAGGTTGGCTTAGTTGGAAAAGTTGTTTATCATTTGTCTTATCCTTTCTTGCATCTGACTATCTTATCCTTCACCTTCTTCACTCTAATTTTAACATACTTGAGACTTTACAATAAGCTGCTCCAATCAAATTTTCATCTGTAATGATAAATTTGAAGTTAAAAGAGGGTCCTTAAAATTTAATGCCTAAGGTTTGATTAACATGAAAATCTAGAAAGATTAGGAATTGTGGGAGGATATTATTGGTCAATGCACTTGAAAGGACGGGCACCGGATTGCTTAGGTGTGGCTTCTTTGTTTGTTACAATGCTTTTGATAATTGGAGAGTTTTGTTGCTTTATGCGTGTGTTGCGATCAGTGAATCCACTAATTTATGCTCATCTTCTACTTCTCCAACTCGTCCACTAATCCCACGTATTGTGCCATCCAGTCCAGATTCCTTAATCTTCCTTGTGCTTAACCCATTAATTAATTAACTAGTCACTGACTTTCCTCTTTTCTTTCCAAATAAAAAAAGAAAGGTGAAATCTTTTTTTTTTTCTGCTTTTAAGTGGATGTCTGGTTCACAGTTTTTGGGTGAGAATGAGAATATAATATTTGTGTATAATTTATTAAAACTTTATTCTCATTCTTATTTTACTAGGAAATAAGAACATCTCTAATGTATCACCAAAAATTCAAATTTAGTGTGATTTTGACACCAAATAGCTCTAATAAATCACCAAATAATTTTTTTTATTAATAACAACATTATTTTTCTTGACACCATTTTTTCTGTTTTTATTAATAACACAACATTATTTTTGATATTTCTTGTTATATCTTTTTTGTTATTTTTTACTGAATAATTATTATAAATTGATTATAATAATTTTTTTTGTTCTTTGTCTAGTATTATATATTATATTTTCAATTTATATTTAAAATTTAATATCACTTAATGAAAATTTATTTATAATGTAATTTAAATATAATTTATGATGTGTATTTTAATAATAAAAAATTAAATACATAAGATAAAAAATAATTATAGAAATTCTCAACCACTCATATCCAAACATGGTGGTGGATGAAAATACTAGATTTCGAGAATTTCTTGCTCGGCGTAGAAAAATTAAGAATAAAGAGGCTCACTTTGAACTTTAAAATCCATTAATTGAACATATGTGGGAACGATTTAGTAATAGTGATGATTAAGGTTAATTAATATGTATTTTTTAGAATTTATTTTTTTATTATGCACCAATTAGATGTAATAGTTATTTATCTTTATTGTAATGTGTTTACTCATATTAAATGTAACATTTTGACAGTAATTTGTATTAATTATAATCGTATTATATTTTAATTGTGATGTTTCATGAAATTTAAAATTATTTATGATGTCTAATTAAATAAATTTCTAGAATTAATTGATTTCTAAAAATTGTTAATTTTAAATTCTAAAATATTTTAAAGTTCTACGATTATTATATAAACTATAATCAATAATTAAAAATTTATTTAATTACATATTTAAAATATTAAAATAAAAGAAATAATGAGAGAATATTCAATAAAATATTTTTTTAGTGTAAGATTTGGTGCTAAACACTGGAGATGGAATAATAATTGGTGCTGAAACTACACCATTTTAACGCAAAGTTTGGTGTTGAACATCGGATATGGCCTAAAATCACCTCCTAATCATGTAATGTAATTAATACGAAACCCTTTGTTAATCAGATTACTATTATTATACAATCAATTTTAAGAGTGTATGTTTTTTATTAGAGCTTTTATTTTCTTTCATATTTCATATTTATCATCTATGGAGATCAAAATGAGCTATTTTTAAAAATAATTATTCACAATTTTTTATTTTTTAATTTATATAAATATTATTAATTTATTTTTTATAAATTAAAAATAAAAAAAAATAAATTCGATCTTAAAAAAACTTGGACTAACTCACAAATTATCCAATATTTACCTAAACTTTTTATGTGTTCTCATTACTTGTTTTAGGTATTTTTTTTACATTTTTTTAAATTTATTTCATGTATTTTTATACATTTTTTTGTCAATTACTTTTGCAAAATTTGAATTTATACTATATATATATATATATATATAAAATGTTATGATTGATTCTTATTATGTAGTAAATACAAACTAAACAAAAAACTATGAAAATCAAATTCTGATTTCGTTTTAAACTAAACAATTATAATAATAATAATTTTGATTCTGATTCTTGTCATTCATATTTCTTATATAATTAATTTCGATTCTCATGAACTTTTGAATCAAAGGGCTCCCAAGTAAATGTAGGTTTTTATGTGAAGAGTTAAACAACTACTTCAGTGATTTCTTTATTTTCAAAAAAATCTGGTTATATACCTTATAGGCTTATATGCTAGTTAATCAATTCACACTTTGTCAGACTTGGGGCATGTTTGGAAGAATTATAGTTTTCATTAAAAAAAATCTTATATACTGATTAATATTCACTTGCCAAATTAACAAGCCCTTATATGAATATAGATATGGAATTTCAATGAAGCCGAGCCAATTGGGAGCAAAACCAAAACAAACAGTGAAGAATGAAGTAAAGCATCACCATCGCGACTTGGCTTCATATAATCTGAAGGGGATTTCCACAGTGTTCCCATTATGAGTATCGACAAGAATATAAGGCGAGCCACCACCTCTTAGGCTATCATTTTTTCTAGTGAAAAAAGTGCACTTGGTGGTTTTGATCATGCAACTAGTCTTTTCTTTTCTTTGCCAAATCATGCAACTAGTCTGTCATTTCGTCTTCTATTATTACTAATTTAATATAGTTCTCTTTTAATTCAGTGGCTCTTAATTAATAGATTTTCTGCGTGAAAAAAAGGCTGTGATCTCCTCCTGGGAAACCCGTAATAAACACTTGTATGTCCACTAATTAGCTATCCATCTGCTTTCCTTTAATGCAAACCAACAAGTTAGCGTGACTTTATGTCTTGTTAAAAAGAATCTTGCTTTTCTGAATTCGATTTGTTTCTTCTGCTTGATCTCTTCCTCTAGTCAGTAGTACCACATTAATTATTTTTTAATCATTGTTTAATGAAAGAAATTGCAGTAATGTGTCTCTTGGACGATGATCTTAGCCGGATAGACCCAATGATATATAGTCACAGACCTAAATGGGCAAGGTGGAGAAACGATGGGTTGATTTGAAATCCAATTTATGTTCCACTTGTGGTTGTGGAAGGTGGTGTTGTTTAGGCCAATTGGGTGACGATCCCCAGTTGTGGGTTTGGAGAAAAACAAACCGTACTATGCTATGGCCTTGTTTGGTATGAAAAAAATAGCGGAAAAGTTAAAACAGAATAAATTAATTACTGAAAAATTATTTATCTTAACATATTTATTAATTATTTTTATAATTACTTTTTTTAAAATATAAAATAAGTTAATTCTCCTATAGAGGAGAAATAAAAATTTAAAACCACACGTTTCGAAAATTACATTTTTATACTAAACACATAAAATTAATATTTTTTAAATAATATATTTATTAAATAATAATTGTTTTAATAATTAACTTTTTAAAAATTTTATAAATTATACCTAACGAGGCTTATAAATTCCATTCGAAGATTTTTAGTCTCCACGTCACAAACGTCATCAAAGCTATCATCATCCACTATGGTTTGTCAAGAGAGTCATTGGTATCTTCCATGATAATAATTTGATTTCCTCATTATAACTTGTAATTCAATCTGTGAGGTGAGGGTCTCCCCATTCTTTCATCAGGTAATTCTTTTCGTCCATAAATAACAGGACACATCTTGGTTGTGAAATAGGAAAACGATTTCACTGTTAAAAATGTAATGTTTAGTTCAAGTTAAAAATTTGACAAAGTTAAATTTCACAGCACAACTTACCTTCTAGCTAGGGCTAGGGCTGGACATTTTGGCCGAGCTCGGCTCGGATAAATGGCAGAGTTGGACCAACAGTATTTGGCCGACGTAACGACCAGGTTTGTGCCGATTTTTTTTGAAAATAATACAGAATAGGGCCTAGACATATTGGATAGTCCGCGAGCCGTATATTAATATTAATTTGATGTATTATATGTTATAAATTATTAAAAATGATATCAATTATAAATTTAAGAGTTGTTTAATATTTATTAAAGTATAATTTATATAATAAAATATATGTTAAATTATATTTTGATAAAAAAATATAAAATATTATTTTTTTAAAAAATTGGTTCGCAGGGCCGGTCCTTACTAACCCGCCCATTCAAAATCGACTGGACTAAACAATCAACCCAACTCGACTCGGCTCTGCTCAAGTCAGGCTCCGGCCCTACCCTTGGTAGGGCTAGTGGTTCATTAATTAATGATTGAAAACAAAAAAAAAGTGGTTCATTAATTAATGAAGATCAATCTTTTGTCATAAAAAAAGAAAGAAGATTACTCTTTTATAACAAAATAAAATATTAATTTTGAAAATAATTTTTCAAAAATGCTAGGAAAAAAATGATTTGAAAAATGCGATATTTATGAGAAATTATTTTTTTTTGCTAAAAAATAAATTTTAACAAAAAATATATCTTATTTTTCAGAATGTTTTCGGAAGTTTATAGAAGCTCTCCATGAGGCATTCTCTAACCAATGCCAAAATGGAGTAAAAAGTCCATTTTGACGTCGGTTTTGTGGTCCAACCTCGATGCATTTTGCAAGAGCAAAATGCATTTGGACACTGTAGCGACCCAAATATGGGTCGCTACACTGTTTACACCATTTAATTTAATTTTTTTTATTTTGATTGTATTAAGTGGAATGTTAGTTTATGTTTTGGTAGATTTATTTTATAGTAAATTTGTATATTTAATCAATCAATATATTTATTAATTATAATTAAATTTTATAACTAATTTATTTTTTTTAAATTATAGTAAAATATAAAAAAATATAAAAATAAATTATTTTTTTTACAAAGTATGTGCTCTACAAATTTAAAACATAAACACATTTATATCAATATTATTTAACATCAATGAAATATTCTACCATAATTGGATATTTATGTTTTATCAAAATTTATTTTATTTTAATTATTGTATTACAAAAATATATAGGTTTAATATTTATATGTTATTAAAAATATTAAAATATATTTTTAGTTGAAAGAATAAGTAGAATAATTAAATATAAGTGTAAATTATTAAATAATAATAAAAAAGAGGTGTGGAGAGAAATATAATTAGAATATTTGATTTGGTGTTAAAAATATAGTAAGATAGTTGGAGTGAATTTTACTGTAACTGTTGTATTTTAGTGTAAACTTACTGTATTTTGGTATTTGTTCGTAATTATTTTTATAATAAATTTAATTTAATCTAAGGTCTTCAAAAGTCTATAGAGGTCTCCAAAACAGTTCACAATTTTTTTTATAAAAAATTGATTTAATATTTTTTTTGGTGTAATAATTTATTTAAAATTAAGTTACATTATTTTTGCTTGTGTATCGTTGTACACAATATTTATGAATTTTAATTTAATTTAATGATAATTAATTTGGTATACGAAAATATACAAAAAAATTAAAAGTTTACAATGGTCTTTAAAAGGTGTTTAAAAGGTCTTTGAAGATCTTCAAAAAGTGTATGCAACATCAATTTCAGATTTTTGCCACGACTAACACCATATCGATCTTTGCCACCATCAACAATAAAAACAGACGGTTAGAGTTTGACAAACCCTAGCAGTCGCTACCAAAGGTTAAATTCTCCAAAGGTCTTCCAATCGTTGTTTTACAAACTTGATGACTAATTATCAATAGCATGAAAATAAAGGGGTTTAACATTGAAAGAACAAAAAATAGTTTCAGAAACCCTAAAAATTGAAAAAACACATATTGAAGCAATTTCAAGCAGCTAGAGTTTCGGGAAACCCTAGCCGCCACACTCAACCTCCAATTAGCCAAGTTTTGTCTGCGCTGCGGCAGCCACTGCAACCTCGTCACTTGTCGCCACCGTGCTCTGTTCGGACATCGCTGAAACGAAAGGCAAGTTCGTGTCACTATGGTGGATGACGACGGCGCAAACACATTTTAGACGACAACACAATTTAGATCGATTTAGACAGACCGATCAATGATGACATCACGATTTAGATGGGGTTTCGGATGGTGGAGACGATCCCAAACGAGATCCAAATCTTCGACAACGACAGAGGACAATTCAACGGAGAGAAGAGAGAGGGGCAAGCTATGGAGTTATTGGTGCACGCGAATGGTGGCAGCTGTAGAGAGGAGAAGAAGAGCTAGGGTTTGTTTGGGGGAAGAGAGAGAGAGACATGAGAGAACCGAGAGTGGGAGAGAGAAATGACGATAGAGAGAAATTGACAAAACAAGACAAAAAATTAAATTTTATTTGATTGAATATGACATTTTGAAGAACTTGATCTTAAAAAATGGCATCTAACAAACTTAAATTTAAAAAATTTACATTCACATAATTACCAAACTATAATGGCATTAGTCAAATTTTAAATTTTAATTATAACAACTCGTATAATTAACTAAAAAAATGGTAAGAGATTATGTTAAATGGGGTAAGAGGCCTATGAGTCCATGTGGAAAGTAGATAGTGGGCTAGGCCTAGGCCGATATGAGTTTGAGGTTCTGATTATCCTTTGTGAGAACTAAACAAGAACTTTGATCAAAACAAGAAGAATTGTTTCAATCATTATAACACGAAGAGAGTTGAAAAGTATTATGATGGTACTAACGAAAAGTATTGTAGGATAAAAAATTCAAATCAATTATCAAATTTTGATGATGGTACTAAAGAAAAGTATTAGAAGAGTTACCATCAGTTTGATATTGCCTGATAGTGACCCTTGAGGAATTGTAGGATTTAATTGTTCTTATTTCTTTTTGACTATACAATTTATCTAATGTATCAAATCTGCAATCTATTATACTCAATTTAGCGAAGTTTTTTTTATTGTGAGCTGGGTAATGTAATTATCTCACATGTAATAACACAATCCACAATACCCTTTGACTTCTTAAATGGTTGGGAACAATCCACAATACCCTTTAAAATATTTGATTATACTCGCTAATAATAGATAAAAATATCATGACTGAGGTCAAAAGATAGTGGGAATGTTGTTGAAACTTGAAAGCAATTAGTAAAAGAGATAAATTATATTAGTTTATAGCATCATCTTCAAAGTTGATTGCATTTGCCTCCCGGAATTAATTGGCAAAAAGATTACTTTCTCCTAAATTGGGCATAGAGAATCTTTTCTTCCTTTTGACCACAAACAGGTGTGCTATTTTTTGGGTTTACTTGGTTTGGTTTGGTTTAGTTTGGGTTGGGACTGGACTGCAACGTTTCGATGTGTGTCAGTCTCCATATATAATTAAATTTTTTCAACTCCCATATTAATATACAATTATTTACACTAATTAGTGCAATCTTAGGATGTCTAATTTTAAAGACAGTTTACGTTGATTTAATTGGATTTATAGGTTCAGATAATTTGCAAGAACGGCATACGATTCAAGGTTTCCGTCATTTTCTAGGAAGCTTGGACTAAACTGAATTGTAATTAAGGGGTCATTAAGTAATTTTTCAACTACGAATAAATTGGATATTAATATATGATTTCAATCTTTATAGATCCAGAAGACCATAATAACCTCAGAGCGGGAAACTAAAAATTATCATCTTAGCATCTATCAAAAGCCCTATAAGTATAAACTTGAGATTTGATTTAAATGTATATTATATGATTTGTATACAAAATGTGCTTTTGATATGAATACTTGAATAAATCGGTGAGTTGTTGTGTTTACATAATCTTTGTGTACAACAAATTTTTATATGGACTGTTATATGGATGTGTTGAGAATATTGATGGTTTATATGAAACAAAATGATTTTACATGTTCATTGATTCTTATATGTTTTATATGTCGATACGTTCATATAGGGCTTAATAAAGGAATTGTGATCATCTTGTATTCATAAATTATATTCACAGTGGGACCTGTAGATCATATTCTCATACTAGAGACTTTCATATCAATATTTTATATAGGAAACCTTTGAGTCATAATTTCATACCAAAGACATTTGAGTCATTATCATATATGAGACATTTGGATCAATTTTCACATGATACTGGCCAACCAATTACACAATGATATACAAGAATCCTAGGGTGATACTTAGTTTATTTGAAAGTTTTATATTTACTTGAATTTGATCCATGATAGTTTATACTCACTGAGTTACGACTCATATAAAACGCAATATTTTTCCAAGTGACCATTGTTAGTAGATCTTTTTGGTTGATTTTGAGCTAGAAGTCTGTAGATAATTGCATGAATAACAAGTATGTAGAATTTTGAAACTAATTTGTATATATGACTTGTGCTAATGTATATGGTTATGTTTGCATAAGACATGTGTATTTTATTATTGAATTTTCATAATGATATATGGTTCTATATAATTATAATTTAATCATATAAAAAATATAAGAGTGTTACACATGCAATATTACTGATAGTTTTCTATTCACCTAAAATATAAAAAGTTGAAACCATAAAACAAGACGCTATAAGTTTAGTAGTTTTAACAGTTTTCTTTAGAAAAACATAAAAAGAAAAAGAAAACAACTTAAAATGAGAAAAGAAATTATATGTCTTGCTCACCAATTGCAATATAAATTTGACACAAAGACATAAATGTTATATAGCACTGTGTTCTCGCTCTCCTTTATATATATATATATATATATCAACCACACATGATATAAACAAAAATTAACCCATTCATCAAATTAGTGGAAAGGCAATGATGATAATTCACAGAAATAGTCGAAGTTGGGTAAATCAGTTGGTAAACACTCACACTTAAAACTATAAGGTTTATGATTCAAATCACATTCATGTAAGATTTTTAAAAAAAAAAATTAAAATTATAGAGATTGGTCTTTTCTTTGTGAGATCAATAATAATATAAAATAATTGACAGAAGTAAATAACACACTACAGGATTTAGGGCGTTTAGACCAATTAGTAGAATAGTGAAGTAGATTGTTGAATAAATAAATACGTTAAATAAAAAAATAAATACGTTGAATAAAAAAATACGTGTTTTTTAAATTACAAGATATTTATACTTTATCGATAAACAATCAACATTACATATTTTTTTTGTTTGACTAGAATCAACATTACATATTTGTTAATAGCTTTTAGCAACATATAATTGCTTTAATTAGGTTAACTCATTTATAATAATGTTTTATTAAAAAATTTAAAGAACTTTCTCTAGTAAATTCAACAAAGAATATATATTTGCATGATGAATACAAGTGAAGTCCATTAAGAAAAAACAACGCCAGCTATACACAGCCACATTAGAATTTAAGTTTAATAAAGAAAACCCAGCTTTTCTTTGTGTAAAAAAAATTATCGACAAGAGCCTAGCCCTAGAATGCTCCAAGAAATATCAATTCTCTTTTGACCGTCTAAGATCCAGGTAACCGATTTCTTCCAATCTCTGAAGCAACACCTAAGCCCCAAATCCGAATGTGATCGATTTTGACTTTACTTTTCGCAAGTTAATATGAAAATTGGGATAAACACATCTACCGTATCAATTATCTTCCTAATGTTGTGCTTTAATTAGACAAAACACTCAAAAGCTTAAGGCCGAAAGGTCACTAAGATTGTTACTTAATCCTTTTATCATCAAAATCAATGAAATGCCGATGCCTAGAATCGCATAATGCATACAAATGCGACTTAATTATGGAGATGGTCTGTATTGACAAGCCAATTATAGCAAAACAACCGAAATTATGGAGCCTAAAATACATATTAAGCACAAACATTTTGTCGGGTTGAAGTAGTATGGTATCTTTAATCTTGATTAAAAGAAAATGCACTTCTGATCATTGTGAAAATCAACAGCTTTTTGGACTGCTACTTTCTTGGACGTGGCTTCAGTTCCGTCGTGATATGTGGTGCTTCCAAAGTCAATTAGTTAAATAAAGGGTTGAGCTTAGCTTCCGATGGGGAACATATTTTCAAACGAGTATCTGCTGATAATGACTCGGTCATGGTTGATTTTATGTCAATTGGTGCCACGTAAAGGGTTAATTTGCAATGATCAATATGACAACAACAACAACAAAATTATTATAGAGCAAAAGAAAGCAACTTTCTTTCTAAAAAATGCACCATTTTCAGGTGGGCGGCGTAGTGAACTTCTCGGTTGACTCAAAATTCCTTGCTTTGATTAAGGAAAGATGGTCATCAATGTTCGAGTTGTTCCAATAAAAACACATGTCAATTTTGGGTTTCATTTGCCAACAAAAGTACGCATGTGTTTTAAACAGGGTTGGATCAACGTACAAGACAAAATTTGAGGACCGTATTAACTCATGGACCACAACTTCATTAAGGATTATTATCAATTCTGTGAAGCCTTACATTACATTACATAGAACGGCAGCCACACCACCGCACACGTGCATTCGGGAGTAACATATATTATTGAAATGCGACTGCCAACAACTCAGAAAGTGCCAAATAATTGCTTCATTTTTGCTGCTTATACTATCTTTCCATTTATATTATACTATCTTACGTGGACCACTTGCCGCTTTAAATTGAAGTGGTCAATTATCATTCATCAATTATAAACTAACACAATATTCCTACTGTTAAAAAATGTGATCTACCTATAACAGGTAAATCAAACTCGGTCGGCCGAGGTATAAACAAAGACCGTGAGTCAAGACCAATTGAAAAGTCCAATTGAGGAGAATCAAACTCAGTTAGTCAATGTTTGAACTGAGATGTGAACCGAGGTTAATTGACAAGGCCAATTGAGTTGAGAATTAAATGGACTCGTAAGGCCAACGAGCCCATTTGGAGTCTATATAAACGAGTCTTTCTCCTTCATTTCAAAGATACAATTCCAACTTCAGCACACAAAGAGAGAGAGAGAGAGAGCTCTCAACCGGGAGAGAGAGGTTCGACCTCCTGTCCCGAGTCCTGCACAGATCACGTGTGACATCTAGACTGCGAAACAACGGAGTATTCCCGTGACATTTCAACCGTGGTTTGCTCGCAAGACTAACATAGAATTGGTCTTGCTCCGCTGCTAGTTTCTGCTGGAATCGATGTTAGTAAGTCGAACCTATTTATTATACTGTTTATTTGTTAACCGATATAAGATTCGTTCATTGGTATCAGAGCCAACACATGTTTTTTGAATATGTTTCAAAAATATGGTCTCTATCTAGGATGCCTACTGTGATTTTTTGGTATTCCACTTTCTGTCTTAAACGTCGTTTTTGGTTCGAGTCTGTCCGGAGTCGAAATCTAAAAGTTAAAATTTTGAAATTCTGACAAAAAAATTAAGATTAACGACCTCAAAAACGTAAACTGCCAAAATTTTGTTGCGAAATTCCATCGGGAAGGTAGTCAAATGGACAAAAACCCAATCAAAAAATACTGAATGAGGCAACACAAATTAATTTTTTCATATGATCTGAAACAGTGACATGGAAAGTTTCTATTGATTGCACGCGGATCAATCAAATCGTGATATGTGGCAACAGTAGAAGGATAAAGAAGGATATGGACAGAACACGCGGACCAATCAAATATCGACATGTGGCGGCCGATCAAGATAGTCAAAGTTGACAGCTCACCACGTGGACTAATCAACGTACGACACGTGGTCGATAATGCCACGTAAGCATACATGTCGATGACACGTGGCATGTTGATTGTCCCGACACGTCATCACATGGATCCATTGATATGGTGAAACAAGACGTAGTGGCCACGTGGCTTACACGTCATCGAAACATGTGGCGCACATGTCGGTTATAGTGGACCAGTCAGAAATTGACACGTGACTTCCCGGTTGTGCGATACCGGGCTTCACGAGACAATGACACGTGACCGAAGTTCAGTGCGCCTGTGTGGACAAGCGTGGGCGCATGTATGGCTTCTCCATTTGGCGCATGAGCGCGCGTGCCACTTGTCCCAATCACCATTTTTTACAGGTATAAAATTTGGATTTTTCTGAAATTTTTGGTATATTTTTCACAATTTTTTGAGTTCTTGAACTATTTTTCTTAATTTATTGGTGTATAAATAGTGCTAAAAAATTGTGAAAAATTGCAGTTTTCTGCCATGAATTATTTTAAAAATTAGTTTTCAAAATAATTAGTTTTAAAATATGCAAATGTGATTCTCATTTAGATAATTAAAATTAGATTTCAATTATTTGAAAAATATGCGAGTACGTATATACCCGTTTTATTTGTAATTTATTACAAATATACGAATGAGGTAAAACCTCGTTGCATTGAAAATAGTGCAAATTAAGGAAGAATTTGCATGACTCTCAAAAGAGAGTATTTTGTGACTGTGGTGGTCTTAAAGGAGATTTGATTGTGCATTAAGTGTACAACGATAATAAAGGTTCACTTACTTCATAAGAGATTATGATACTCATCACCGGTATTGGTTAAACTATTGGTCTATACTAGAATTTTATGGAAACATGATTTTCTAAGTGTTGAGGAAAGATACTTAGAAATTCTCGTAAGTTAAGAACGTTTTGAAATTGGTATGTCCAAGATCACTATGATCGCAAAGAGATATCGTGAGAAGTGGGAGATCCACTTTAAAGTCGTATGATTTATAGGATTTTTGATAAGTTGGCACAACCACTTATAAATTATATTTTAACACTTTGAAAAAAGATTTATTGTATATCCAATTGGCAGGCATAAGTTTAATACTATATTGGTGTAATATTATTCTTTGGAGATATTAGCATTATTTATGTGTTAATATTCTCCAATGTTAATATATATTAACATTGAGATAGATTGTTTGGATTGTATGTTGGTTTAATAAATGAAGATGATTTCGTTTATTGCTTTGACTTATTATTGTGTTAATTTGCCTTAATTTTATGCAATATTTTATATGTTGAATATATTGTCCAATTATTGAGTTTATCTAAATAATTGAGATGACCAACATGGATTTCCCTAAGTCAATTGGACTCTAAAAGTAAATTCAAATAGTCATTATTTACTGTCTATAAAATTGAATATAGTATGGTTAATTGTTAAGACCGTGATGGTAAATGTGCAACTAGTATACATTCCGATTCAAAACCTAATAAGAGACTATGCTAGTTTAATTTTTGGTTGGATAGTAAATATATGTGTATTGTCGAATGAATTACTTGTGTGTAACTATGGCTTATTGTTTGGCACGTTATTTGTGTGATTCACTGCTTATAAAATTCGATTGATGCCGAGACATACATATGTGTATGTTAAAACTATGTTGAGTTCAGGTGGCCACAATCATAATTCCTAAATTAGGAAAATTTAGCATGTACTCTAAGAACTAAGCTCGTGCCTTTTGAACTTGGTTATGTCCAAATTCAAGGATGAATAGAATACCACTCAACATATTTTGGACTAAAATGTCTGTGAAATGTGGAAGTTAGAAAATTTCACTATGTTTATCATCGTCTTTTATCAGTACAAAAGATGATGTATTCACTTGGTTAATTTACAAGTATCAAGATTCAATATATATTTGTAATTTGCAGTTTAAGAGTAGTTAGTTGGTGTGACACTAACTAATCTCGTGGTCTTTAACAATCGACTGATACTTGTTATAAAACCTAATCATGTGAGTTGAGGTGTAAGGCTTATATGATTAGAGAGCTTAGTGATATTGATCATTGTTTGATCAAGGACGATGTCCAAATGTTTATCCACTTCTTGCCCAGATGTTAGGGGCAAATCAAGTTGCACCTAATCCACGCTTATCTCAAATATAAAATCGTGAGGAATTCGATAACGTCTTATTCTATTGGAGAAATTTCAATACAAAGGCAAGGAAAAAGGTTAAGAACCTTAAGTCCTTAAGAAGTGGAGACTAGACAGAATTATGAGGAAATCCACGAACATGAACAATTATGACATTTTGTGAGTGAAATGTTAAAAACCAAAGGCGCACAATATGTAAGATAATGCACCTTTGAGAGTATGTTACTCAAACTCATACAAGTGAGAAGAGTTATCTTGTTCGATGTTCTCTATTGAATTTCATCATTAGGGGATTATTAATTCAACCTTTAGGATCCTCAAAATGAATTTTTAATGTGACTTCATTAGACATCAACTAGTTCTAGTGAGAACAAGTTGAGTATGTAAGGAACAACTTAAAAGTGAGAGTTTAAGGTGTTTGTGTGCACAAGTTAGTCTTGTACAAAAAGAGAACATTTTCTTGCAAAAGATTATATCATGATCATATTGAAATTTGCCTTCAATTTGTGTTCTAATAATTATGGTATTTGTTAGATCTTGGTTGAGTGGAATACTACTTT
>CAODLS011749156.1:0-35392 GCA_948243855.1 Flueggea neowawraea | reverse complement strand
AAAAATTAATTTGGTGTCTAGTGGTTTGCGAATATATCCACATGTATGTAGAAATAAGTATCTAAATGTATTCGCGTGTCTTCAAATGTATCCATCCCTACAAAACATCAATATAATTCAAACAAATCAACCCAAAGTCATTATAAACAAGCTAAAACAAACACAATTAAAATGTTTTCTCATTTTTAACAATAAAAAACAATTTTTCTGAAATTGTTTTAAAAACAATGTATTTATGTAAAATAAAAAATAATAAAAGAGGTAGTAGCTAGGGTTTGGAACCTTAGCCTCCGCCCTATGCAAATCTAATAAGACAATGGCTAGGGTTCCAACCCTAGCCACTACTGCCTCCCATCGACCCTCCGGTATTGTGAGATCGATGAGAAAAACCGAAGTACACAACGTCGCACGGTGGAGAGCAAACACGAAGGAGGACAGAGCAGTGACACAAAGAGAGAGAATGACGAGGGGAGAGGCTGAAGTAGAGGATAGACGAAGGGAAGAACAAAGCGGCGGACAATCGACGAAAATTAAAAGGAAGCTGAGGTCGAAGGTGAGGAACCGCCGAGTTCGAAACATAAAGATGAGAGATGCGACGAGGGAGGCATGACTAACAAACAGAAATGAGAGAGAGAGAGAGAGAGAGAGAGAGATAGAGCAGGTGAGACGCGGTAGGAAAAAAGGAGGTGAAGCAACGGCGAGCGGCAGAGAGAAGACTTCTAGGGTTTCAGAAGTATTGAGGGAAACATAAGTGAGAGAAAGGAAGGGAGGAGAGAGAAATGAGACTGAGAAAGAGAAGGGAGAAGAGAGAAACGAGGAGAGAAAAAAAATAAAAACAATGAGTTAAAAATTTGATTTTTATTTAAAAGAATATGGTATTTTTAAGATTAAATTTCAAAAAATTGGTATATGACAAGGCTGAAATTTTAAAAAGTGGCATTTACTTAATTACCGAACTTTAGGTTTTGTTCATCAAAATTTGAAATTTAATTTAAACATACGGCATAATTAGCTCCTTCATCTTTTATTTATTAGTCCATTCAACTTTCCAAAACCAAGCTATTAACCCTAATTTGACAAAAATTGACAGATGGAAGCCATGTCGCTCGCAGAGTTTGATGAATCGGATGTAATCTGGTGTGGCATATATTTTATTCCACCCAATTCAAAATGATAATCATCACCGAGACAACCAAAACCAAGCCTGAAAGGAACCATCATCATCTCATTACCCAATACAAAAAAAAATAAAGAATTCCTCACCTTCAATTGCTTCTGAGAAAACCAGAAGCCAATCCTCTAGAAAAACCCATGCTGTTGATGATTACAGACCCCACTACATAGGAAAATTGAAACGTAGAAACATCTTAAAACAAGATTCAACCTTAGCTAGACAAAACCAGAATTGAAACAAAGAGACATCAGATGTTCTAAAATCAAAGCTCCAGTGATGGAGAGAAGAAGTGAAGAATGAGATTTGGACTGTCAAGCTTTAACGAAGAGTGAGAGAGATCCGGTGGCCGATGGAGTTCGTCAACGTCTCTGTTTTCTTCGTGAAAAACCCATGATGTCGAAGAGTGGAGATCTGGTGGTAAGAGAGAGAGTGAGTGAGTGATCGCGATGGTGACAGTGGGGTGTCAAAGAGAGGGAACGCCGTGGTAGTAGAGATGAGAGAGTGGAGAAGACGGAGGAGATCCACTGATTTGAATTAACTACCTACTGATTATTCAATTAGGTTTGTTTAGATTTCAGTGTGTGTGTGTGTAAGTGAGAGAGAGAGGGAGAGAGAGAGAGAGGTGGTGGAGGTGATGAAAATGATGGCAGCAGTGAGTAAAGACTGACGAAAGTGGAAGAGGTGAGGAAGATGGTGGCTGCAGGAGGAGGTTCGGGTTTTGTGGGAGTGTGGTTGTTTAGGTTTTGGGATGGTTTTAGTTGAGTTTGTTGATTGGGTTTGAAAAGTATTGGTTTGGGTTTTCGATTCGTTTGGGTTTAGTTTGGATGTCCCACAGTTGTGTACGTCACGCTCTGCTAACGTCGTGTTTATATCATGCGTGGGGCGGCGTTACTTTTTGGGGTTAATTGCTCAGTTTTTTAAAGTTGAGCTAGTTAATAGGTGAAAGTTGAAGTTCAAGGGATTGAAGTGTCACGATCCATTTTCGAACTATGACCAGCGTATGAGGGGAGCCGTATAAAGGAGTCTGGCCCATCTCGCACAAATCTTAGAATACAAAACATTTATCAGATTTCTATTCCAAACCATGATTGAACAAAAATAATTAAAGGACTTTCATTTATAAAAAGAATTTTAAATTATATTACTATCTAATAAAACATAAATTAAGATATATAAAGAAAATATTTAAAAATGAAAATTATTATTAACCAAAACATACAGAATATTTAGATACAGACATAATCCACAGAAATCCAGTGTGGAGCAACTAATACGAAAAGGCAAACTGGACCCCGAACAAAAGGGTTCTCGCCGCTAAATTGATATCTCACTGAACTTAGAAAATCAGATGACCAATGCTGAATAACCTGAAAAATATTAAAGGGAAGGGGGTGAGTAAACTTAGTGAGGAAATGACATTCCAGATCGCCTCATACTTGCCTCACAGAGACCGCTTTGAAAATAGTTTCAGAAAATACCACAAACAGATATTTATACAAATACCGATAAATATACACTCATATATATACAGATAATAGTTCAGAAATTCATTTCAAAATCCTTCGCAGATAGAATAGACAACAACAATCAAACAGATTAAATAAATAAATCAGATAAAATATTTACTGAGAATAAAATATTGAAGAATTTGACAAAACCAAAATCAAACAAAATGAATCAAAATAAATAGAATTTCAATATATAATAATTTTCAAAACACATTTTTCAAAATGTTTACATCCAGAGTAAATAGCATACAGTCAGACATTTTTATTTGTATCAGAAATATATATTATATAATAGTGTCAGATAATGGGACAAGATCAGATAGAATAAATAATGTGGACTAAGCCACCAGATAGAAATATCACGTGTTTTTGCGTGGTACACACGGTTACCACCAACCTTGGTAACTAGACCTTGACAGAGCATTGGTATATCAAAAGTTATGTACCACATAGCTAGGTGTCTCATATTAGAATATTTATCACAGACAGGCATGCAAAATAGACAAATATATATACAAAAAATATATCTATTTTCTGTAATTCAGAATACTGAACATAATAATTTTATCAAAAAATATATTGATATTCAGACGGAAAATTTATTAAGGAAAATATAGTAAATTTTAGGTACTAATTATTTAATACAAAATTATATTTATTTCAAAACAAAGTATTTATTTAAAAACTCAAACAAAATTCAAAATAGATAAAAATACTTATTCCACTAACAAAAATAATAATAGCAGACGAGCATACAGAACATAAATTATTTTACAGAAAATATATATATCAAAAATCAAAAACAAAATACTGAATATTAATTTAGAAAATACATATACTTACAGAAGCAAATTACAGATTTCAAAGCAAAATATTTATATCAAAAAATACGTTTAAACTCAAAAGCAGAATACAGATTTCGAAAAAATATTTTTAAATCCAGACACATCAAAAAACATATAAGGTTCAGAAGCCACAGCCTATGTGCCTGAATCTGTCATCGCACTCACTGGATCCCGAGCTAATAATCCACCGCATGGTTCATCGGCGAATGGTTGATCACCTCGAAAGGCGAATAAAGCTGGAACATAAGCAATTCATAACAGACTCAAATATGGTAACTGTGACATTACAGAAAATGTATAAAATGCAAATGTAAAACCTGAATCTCCAAAAATGTCAGAAATTCTATCTCGATCGAATATATAATCTTTTTCTCGAAAATATAACATCTCGTAAAATTATAGTTCAATATTAAGATCTCAAAAAATTACACATTATTCACCCGATTTTTTAGAATTATTAATTCTCCAAATATTTCAAAATTGCAAATTAAATTTGAACTTTTAGAATTATAAATTGGTTCTCCAAATATTTTAAATTTACAAAACATAGTTCATTATTTCTGAAATTACAAATTAACAATAACTTTCTTCAAATTACAAACATGTGCCTATACTTATCAAAATTGCAAATACGACCCACACATCAAATTGGCCAAGTACAAATAATATCAAGTTTAGTCCTCAATTTATTCAGTGTTATACAAAATTATGTCTTTGGCCCTTTCGATATGAAATCACATTATATCATCCTAAAACCCAAATCCATTGACAGCCAATGTTTCCAGTCCATCCACTCGACTCATCATCACCCCAGAAGCCTGAATCCATAGTTAGTTTAACAAAAACAACATCAGAACATCGAAAACCGTCCTTGCAAGTTTCGGATCAAACAACCCGTTTTAAAAAAAATCCATCAAACACCATTTTCAAGTTACATTTGTGTTCTACCAACTTCAGTGCATCAAAATCCAATGAAAACAAGCTCCAATCCGTCCAGAATATCTTCCAAAATCGAAGTCAAACTCAAATCTGAAGCCTATTTAAATCAACAAACCCAAACAGAAATAAACAAGAAACAGAATGAAATAATCAATTTCAATTCAACTCTTTACCTTGTGTCACGACCCATTATTGGGATCGTGACCGGCGTACGAGGTGAACCGTCTGTGGGAGTCCGACCCATCTCGCACAAGCCTCAAAGATACGTAAACTATACACTCATTTGGTTAAAACATGTTATTAAAACCGTTTCAAGAAAAATCATATATATATATTAACAAAATATATTGAGGAAATAAATACAGACTATAAATCGCAAATTTCAATATCTCCAAATAAACCCACAATCAGCGCACTCCATAACCCAATAGTATATCAGAGTGAAGCATCTAATACAAACGAAGTAGCCCGACAAAAAGGGTGCTACTAACCAAAAGTATTTGTCTAACTGGGCGGGGATGTCAAAAGTTGTTAAGTCGAATCAACCTGCACAATAGAAACAAGGCAACACAGAAAACAAAGAGGGTCAAACCCAGTGAGTGAGAGACAACATTCCATTGTGCCTCATACGTGCCTCACAAAGACTGGTTTGAAAACCGTTGAAAAACTATCACATGCACGTATACGACATGAATGTGTATATATATATATATATATATACATAGTATGATTTTAGAAACATGTTTCGCAAACGTTTACACCCAAGGCAATCACATGGGCATTGGCAAAACCGATACTACTAGTATCATAATCAAAAACCATATATAAGTATTATGAGACAGGTAACAATCGTGGTGGAAACATCACTCAACCACCTCGATACTGATTGGTGGGAACTACATTACTCTAACTCGAGTTATCCACTCTCCAGACTCGCTACTCAAGGTTCCAAAATACAAACCATACATGCTCATCAAAATTATCGACTCTCAATCTAAATTCCAATTCCTCAATGAGGATGAACATCAACGATCATCAATCGAAATTACAATCGCTATAGGGAATATAGCTGGAACGAGCGGGATATTACATCCAGATTGATGAAAAGAAGGGAAAAGAAATGAGTGAGAGGCAGAGAAAGTAGAAGAGGATCCGACTTTAGGGTTCAGAGGAGTGAAGGAACGAAGAAGAAGAAGAAGAAGAAGAAGAAGAAGAAGAAGAAGAAGCAAAGTGTAGAGAGAGTGTGTGTTCTGTGTTTTAAACGAAAAGAGGCAAAATGGCGTCATTCCAGTTGTGGCCAAAAATTCACACACACGAACGACAACAAACAAACGCAGACGACAGCAAGCCAACACCCTGCAGTTTGGTTAAAATGCATAAAGAAGAAAGGAATGACCTGTAGTTCTTTCATCACTTCTCTTTTCTTCCAATTTTTCTTCTTTTAATTTTAATCAATTCCGACTTAGTTTACAACTCCAAAATGCTTCCAAACTTAATTAATCACCCAAATAACATCTTTTTTTAAAAAAAAATTACCTATCAAACACCAAAAATAAAATTCAAAATTTTACAAAAATTACTGAAAAATCAGGGTATTATATGGAGTAATGTTCAATAAAAGTTCAGGAGGCTAATTATTTGGGCTAGTATTTTGGATTTCATTTGGCTCTATCAGAATGAGGGAACTATACGGTTCGCCAAAAAAAATAAAAACTGAACGAATCCAAGATATAAATTACACATTATTTTGTTAGAAAGATAATTATCCAATACACCTCATTTGAACCTCTTCCTTTCAAACTCATAGTCTTCACCTTTTTTCCTTAACTGAACGGACATTTTTCTTAGGCAATACAAATTTTCCCTTTTTTAGTAATCCAATTTTCTTTTTCCCCCACATTTGCTTTCCTTTTCTCTCTCTCTCTCTATTATCTTCTCTCTCTAATGTCATTCTATCTTCCTACGTTCCTCCTCTCCCGCCGCCCACCTTCTCTCCCATCTTCGTCTTTTTTTGCCGCATTCATCTCCTCTCCTGCCACCTCTCTCACCTCATCTCTCTCTATTTCTTCGAGCCAATCTAGTTTCTCTCTTCCTCGATCTTCTCCGTTCTTCACCTTGAGCTGTCGTGACTCGCTTTCCTTGTCTACTGTTGGCGTCATCCTCAGTGGCCGTTAGATATGACTTCTCCACTCGGTTTATTTCTCTCTGTCGGTCTCCACTTTCTGTTTCGTTCTCGCCAGTTGCGGCGACGTCCTTCCTGTCGCTTCTTTCCTCGATCTTCTTTTTGCCGTCATTTACGTTCTTATGTTGTTGAAGTAAGGTGCGACCAGATCTGGTCACTTAAGGCGTCAGCCAGATCTAGCCGCCCAAAGTAGTGGCTAGGTTTTCCTTTGAAACCGTAGCAGCAATGTTTGCTTTTGTTCGTACTATCATTTTATAAATTATTTTGAAATGATAAAAGATGTTAAAAAAATTAGGTTGACAAAATTTCAGAAATATTTATTTAAAGGTTACAAAAATTTATTTAAGATATAGTTGATTTTTAGGTTGATTTTAGGTTGTTTTCAAGTTGTTTTTAGGTTGATTTTAAGAAATCTTATGTAGAGTTTATATAGAGTTTATATTAGGTTGATTTTAAGGTTTTTAAAAAATTTGTAGAGTTTATTTTAGGTTGATTCTAAAAACTTTTATGTCGAGTTTATATAGAGTTGATATTAGGTTGATTTTAAGGTTTTAAAAAAAATGTAGAGTTGATTTTAGGTTAATTTTAAAAAGAGCTTATGTAGAGTTTATATAGAGTTGATATTAGGTTGATTTTGAGGTTTAAAAATTTTCGTAGAGTTGATTTTAGTTGATTCTAAAAAATGGAGTAATCTAAAAAACAAAAATTACTAAAATGATAAAAATAATAAAATTAAAAGACTAAAACTGGAAAAATATTAAAAAAAGAATTAGAGTTAAAAATGTAAGAAAAATGACCTTTTGTAGTATGAAATATAAGAAAAATAGTCTGTGTAGTATGATGTTAGAAAAAAAGTGGTATAATGTAAGAAGAAAATAAATGAGTAGTTTATTTGTAATTGATTGTTTAAAAGAGGGTGTTTTTGTAAGTTGCCCTTTTTTGTCCATTAAGTTTTAATATTTTACTCATTCAGTTATTTAAGAGGCACATGCAAGTGTGTTGTTATCTTTATCTGGATGCGTGAGACCCATATGTATACTATTTATATTCTATTTTTTATTGTAACTTCTTTAAAGATATTTATTATATATTATTTTTCTTAATTGATTTTGATTTTTGTTTTAGTTTTATATACATGATATATATAAAAAAATGAAAGTGAATGCTTTATTTTAGACAATCAAGATTTACAATTTTGAGTTTTTATTCTATTGTTATTTGGTTTTATATAGTTATTTTTTTATTTTATTCAATATATTGATTATGTGTTATTTTTTGTTAGTTTAGTTTTTATTTTATTATTTTTTTAATTAAAAAATATGCCAAATATAAAAAAGAAATGAAATCAAACAATTGAAAGTTCATTTAAAAAATAAAACAAACTCAAAATAAAATAAAATAAAATAACATAATGAAAACAGAATATAAACAACCTTTAAACAAAGGATAAAAACATAACAAAAAAAACAAAATATAATATAATATCCATAGTTTTGTAATTTTTTTTAAAAAAACCCAAACTTGTAATTTTAGAAAAATAACTTGTGATTTAATTTTTGAGCCTGAGTAGTTGTATTCGATTTTTTTCCCTGTGAAGATAAAATTAGCCCGAAATGGCTTCAACTTCTTCACCTAATTTAGGAACGAACCAAAAACCAATTATGACACGATCCAAATCGAAAGGAAGGGAGAAATTGCACTAAAAAATTCAACTCAGTTCGGTCAATCAACCAAAAGTTCAATCCCAAACCAAAAGAAGAGAAACAAAAACATTTGCAAAATTCAGTCTTTACTATTGAATAAGAGGAATGAACCATCTTCAAACTCAATCCCCAGTATAGCCAGGGGTGGACCTAAAGGGGGTCTCACGACCGATTCTACATACACTTGAATATAATATACATACTAAGGTATATTTACAAATAACTATAGTATATTTGTGGTGCATTATAGAAGTCTTTAACATATTATATATAGCATTTTATTCTTCTATACTTAATCACTTTGAAATATACTGACCAATACACTTTGAAATATATTATATGAATATATAGTATAAAGCCTATCAATGTTACTTTGTTCTTCATCCGATCCTTAGGTGAATTTAGTTTTGTATTCGTTATTGATCGTAACCAACCCTAACAAATCAAAATATTCAACTTTCACCTTCCACAACCTTCTGTCATGACAGAAAACATACGATTCGGTTCGATTAAGTCCTTTTAACCAAATTTTGGATACCACTAATAAACGGGAATGACTATCATGCTTTTATAGTTACTAGCCTTTTGTCTACATGTGTTGCATGTTATTGAAGTGTTTTTATTAATAATTTAATTATTTTTCAATATAAATATATACCTTTAAATTTTAGTAGTCATTTTTTATTGCATATAATAAGAAACAAATATTTCAATTATAAAAAAATTATTTTGATAGATTATTCAGAAAAATCTGTTACTTTTGAATTTTTAATTTTTTGATAAAAAATAAAGTAATCTCATGACAAAGAATAACGAAGATACGAATAATTTAAAATTTATCCACAATGATGATAATTAAAATTTTAAATAATTTTTTTAAAATTAATGTGACTCTTGACAAAGGACTTAGAAGTATTTATAAATAAAAAAGGGATAAAAGTGTCAAAACAAATTTTTCCACATTTGTACATTTATATATATAATTGAACCACATCTTTATTATCATAATTTGTGGATTAATTTTAAATACATACTCTGTCTTGATAAGAATGAATATTTTAAAATTCTATCCACAATAATGATAATTAAAATTTTAAATATTTTTTAAGTTAATGTAACTCTTAACAAATGACTTATAAGTATTTATGAATACAAAAGAAAGATAAAAGTGTCTAAATTTTTTTTTATCTACATTTGTACATTTATATGTGTTATGATATACTTATATGTTTTGAATGGTCAAGATTTATTTAAATTATTTTAATTTAATCAAATAGCTCAAATTGTATTGTTTGTCATTAACTTTTCAATGTGTTAGCACAATCTAAACCATCAAATTAAATTAAATAATTTCAAAAAATTTTGACTGTTGAAAGCACTTAAAGTACACAACTATAAAAGTACTATATCTAACTCCCTAATAAATAAGACAAATCTTAATTCGTGTGTTCACTTTTAATTCAGGACGATTTTCATATTTTAAAAAATGATTCCCTATAATATTGTAATCTTAAAAATATTCCGGTTAGATTTTATACTTAAACTTCATAATCTCCTCTTCTTGGAAACAAATATAATTAATTCATTGCCCTTTGAAGGCTAGACATAAAATTGAAGCCATTTCAAAGCAAGAATACCTCAACTAACCTATATTTAGACCCATCATAAGCTTTCCTCCAAAAATCTTGGCCAACCATCTCAAAACCATCGTTGTTCACAGCCATGGCTAAAACTCTCTGTAACCACTCTCAACCATTCCTAACATTCCTCTCAATAGCCCTTCTCTTATCCACCCTCCGCAAAACCCGAAACCTTCTCAAGAACCATATCTCCGACCCATCTCGGCCTCAAAACCGAGAAACTAACCCACCTCCACTTCTACTTCCACGACATAGTCAGTGGCCGCAACCCCACGGCCGTGCCAGTCGCCCGTGCAGAGACCACCAACAAATTCCGGTCAGAATTCGGTCTGGTGCTGATGATGGACGACCCATTGACGGCGGAGCCATAGGCGGCCTCCAGATTGTGGGAAGAGCTCAGGGGATTTACCCGTCGGCGTCTCAAAGCGAGCTTAGTTTCTTGATGGTTCTGAACTTTGCTTTCACGGAAGGGAAGTCTAATGGGAGTAACCTGAGTGTTCTGGGTCCGAACAGTGTGTTTTCGGGTGTTAGAGAATTGCCCATTGTTGGTGGAAGTGGTGTTTTCCGGTTCGCTCGTGGTTATGCTGAAGCTAGGACTCATCAATTTGATCTTAAAACTGGCGATGCTGCTGTTGAGTATAATGTTTATGTCTTCCATTATTGAGTGTGAGTGTTTTTCTTTTTCAGAATTAGTATGCTATGTTTATTTTTCATTTAACATGTTAATGGTTTATTCTTAATTTTTAACAAATATCTTTCTGAATTTTGAATCACAAAATTAGAATATTAACGATTTTTATTCTCAACAAGTGATTTTCTGAAAATTAGCTTGCATAGAAAATTCTTGCATTTTACAAGCAAACTTAACCAAAATGTAAATATACAAAAAGTTTAGGAATAACACTTTAAATATAATTGATACCAACATGCATATTCTTTAACGAACACCCCATTTCAAAAGAAAATATTCGAGTCAGTCTTCCAAAGTTTGGAATATGGTCTAATTTGAAGCAAGGATAAGACATTATCACTATCGTCGATGCTTATGTTTAAGGAGAAAAAGTGACAATATCATGATTGCTCTCCTTTTGCTTTAGTTGGTGTCTCGATTTGTTCACAGTTTTTGGTTTATACGTTTCTGTTGCGTCTCTTAATCATTGACTATGACGAAGCATTGGGTAGAACAGTTTTCGGCTACTCCTCCTTTTCCTTTTTGGGTTTTTTCTTTTCTACAGTAAGCGTTTGAAATTTGAGAGTTGAGACCCATGTGGAAAGTGACGCTGGAAGTGTGTAGCACATTAAAAAAACAAAACAGAAGGTAACACCGTGTAAGAGTTTATCTTTTTCTTTTTGCCGAAGAAGTTCCATTTACTACCAAATCAATTCAATTAGGTTGACTCGACTTATTAGTAATATTATTAAAATATTAAACCAACTAGGTTAGCCCAGAAGTGAAACAATGGAAGAAGAGCTGTTATTATTATTAAGAAACCAAAGGCAAAACCCCCTCTAATCCAAAGACAAGAAACAAAACTAGAAGAAATACCCAAATCCTTCCTAGCAAGCCAGTTTGCAGGACGTTTGGCTTCACGACATGTATGAGCAAATTCAACATTCCGAGAAAGTTGGAGAAGTGAATGGATAAATCAGACGAGAGCTTGTTGTTTGCCTGTCCAAGAAGAAGGCAAAAACAAGCATTACAGCTGAAAGCACCACGGACATGGCCAGAACAGTAGCGAGCAACAACACCAGCAACACAATTCAATTCTCTGAAATTAACCGGTACATCAATATTGATTTTGAAACACCATATAAGAGTTTAATGTGATGTGGCACCATTGAGTCCCTAGTTCAGGTGTTATAGGTTAAATTAGCGTAATATCCGTGTTATGCACAGTAATTTGTAAATTTTTTAATTAAAAAATATTTTTTAAGAGTATTAAATAAAAAAATTATGTAATTAATTAACTACAGAAATTGAAGATGAAGTTTTATATACAACTATATAAAAATTTTCCTAAATATTGTAATTCTATTCTTTCTCTTCCGTTAAATTTTTAATTCCAATTTTGTACTCCTAAAAGTCTCTAAACCTATGTAATAAATTAAAATAACATGATGTTGCATTCAGACTCTATACTACTTAGAAGCAATAATAATAATATTGCTAAATAATAATAATAAGAGAATTTTATACATCGTTAATATAATTCTTTGTTCTTGATGTTTAATATATTTTCTTTAATTATTTGTCTAGTTTGAGTAGATTTTGTTCCTAACTGTCTAGTAGATATGGAGAGGGATGACATCAAACGACAAGGACCTTACGTTCACCTAAAATAAAATGCAAATTTTTACTAGTAAAGTGACAGAAGGCTCCTTAATGCTACGCCTGTCACTTCTAATTAACTTAAAGAACTGTTCTGAAACGTTAAAATAAATGTATCTTAAAAAAAATATTAAAAAAGGACCTACGACCATACGATATTCTGCCTCAAAATTGGAAGGAAGCTACGACAAAGACATATAATTTAGGACCCATAGCGGAAAATAAGGAAATAAACAGTTAGTAGTCTTGTGAATTCTAAAGCAATTGTGGACCTGCGAATGGGGTCAATTTCATGTTATAATCTTAATTCTCCAACGTCGTGGCACGACATGGTTCAAAGTGTTATGTTATAATGGCAACTGGGAAACGAGATGTGACGAAGACAAAAGAGTACGCCGATTGCGTGGAGCAGCATGGAAAGCTGACAGATAGATTTGCATTAGTGGCCCTAAGGAGGAACTTGATTTTGTTTGAATGTCCAATTTTTATGTTTCAAAGGTTTAAATAAAAAGAATAGGCCTAATACATCTATAAATAGGGTTATGCATCTGTTCATAACTGAACCGAATCAAATCAAGTTATAAAAAAACAAATTGAACTAAAATTATTGAGAATGATTGAATCGAATCAAACCGAATTGAATATAATAATTTAAGTGATCGAATCAAATCAAAGCAAGTTTAAAATTCGATTTCTGATGTTTAACTTGAACCAAACCGAAATTTTAAATATAAACAAACTTTAATCTGTTATGTATAAAATTCCTCACGGGTGTCAGTCAAATTGAGTTGGCTTGAGAGAATGGATTTGCTCCATTTCCATTAGAAAAAAATCTCTCATGACTCACAAGCCGCCAAACCATCTTTTTTCCTTTCCCTCCCCCTCCAGTTGTCGTGCTCTTTAATTCTTTCTTTACCTTCCGATTTCACTTCCCTCAAAGTCATTTTGCTTCCCTCTTCCGTCAATTCTTATTTCAAATTACATACATTTTTTTCCTAGTTAATGTTGTGCTATATTTGTTAAGACACACAATTAATTAATATGTCAAACTTATTATAACCTATTTGTTATGTGTACTATGATAAGACGCGTTCAACACATTTATCTATAAAAGTTAGTTGACACAATGTGATACGTTTGATCCGTTAACAAGACAATGCAAAAAATTGCTCGGACCAGATGACTAATCATCTGCTCTACATCCATGACGACATGTCGTTGAGAAGCTTATTGGACACATTTCACGCTTCCTCTTTTGTCGGCCTTAAACCAAAACCCAGCCCAAACCATCGAACAAAAGCGGCGGCTTTGGAGGCCGGCGGTCACGAGTCATTCTCAGTCGCTCCATTAGCTCAGCCCACTCACTCAGTCACTCGCTCCCTCACTGTGTCGCTCCTCCATCTCTCTCGACGGCTCCACCACCGGTCGAGAGCAAGGTGAGTGTCCTTAATCACCCTCATGATTCTCTTATTCAATTCTGAGCTTACATATTTTTTTACTTTTCTTGTCCTCCTATTTCAATTAGGGTTCTAACGTTTTCGTGCGAAGAGGAATATCACAACAAGCCATGGTAAAACTCTATGTTCTCTCTCGACTGCTTGTGCTAATTACAAGCGCAAGAAAAAAAAATCGGTTTTTGGTTCGTTTAACTGAGAATGAGCTGTTACGGTTGTGTGTAGTCAGGAAGGAAGGAAACGGTGTTGGACTTGGCGAAGTTTGTGGACAAAGGTGTTCAAGTCAAGCTTACTGGTGGTAGACAAGGTTAGTCTGTATTTATATATATTTGTTTAAATCTTGTTTTCCTATCTTGGCTGATTATGTTCATAATCGAAAGAGGTTGCTATGAAAGCGCTAATAAGCAGTTGGATAGTTAGAGAAACCCTAGACCATTTGAATTGTTGATAGAAACAAGAATTTTAATCGATTGCCGCGAATCTTTTGATGTAGGAAGACGATTGACTGTTTTTATTATGTAATGTCCGGGGACTTTGTTGTTTGAGGAACAACTTGAGTGACATTTTGTTTTGTTTCTTGTTTCAGTTACAGGGACTCTGAAAGGGTATGACCAATTGCTAAACCTTGTATTGGATGAAGCCGTAGAATTCTTACGAGGTAATTTTTTGTCGTAGTCTTGTCGTGTACTTTTGGCAAGCCTATATGTGGTTGTTTTCTGTGTTATGCATATCATCAAGTAGGAAATATTCTTTAAAATAGCATTCTTATGATTTGCCTTAAGTTATGTATTAGCAAGAAATGCCATGGTACAGTTAATTAGTTGGGGGGACACGAGGAAAAGAGCTTGCATTTCGTTCTTTCTTGTTCATTGCTTAAGGATATGTGTTGCACCATTGAATTTACTGTGATCATCTTTTTCCTGTTTATATTTTTCACAGATACTTATCAAGAACTGATTTGCTGTAATTCATTGCAGATCCTGATGACCCATTGAAGACTACTGATCAAACCAGGCGTCTTGGCCTAATAGTAAGTCTTGGTTAAGTCTGCTCTATTTGTTACATTATAAAAATGGACAACTAGCATTTGAGTCACATATTGATGATCTATGGATTTTAGACATACAATTAGCTGCATGCTTCTTGCATCAAATTTATCTTCATTGGTTGACTAAGGATCACTAAACTGAAAAGATCTTAGTTCTGGGCAACTAGCACGTAGGGAGAAGAATTTTTGCTCTTACATGAGAATAATTTTCAAAATTATTTTGTAAATAAAGTATTTATAGGGAATATTAATTCTATTATAAGTAGTTCATTGGATCCCCAAGGAAGCTTAAGTGTGTATGAATCTACTATCTATTTTGTTTAGGCTGCAAAGGTTTGTTTCATTCAAATCCTGAACTAATGATTTAAATAAACTTCCTATCTTTTCTTCAAAAATTTCAAGCATTGAACATTTCTTGGTATTACACAATTTCTTACCACTTTGCCATATTATCATTTCCTACATTAGAGAATTTTTGTTTCATTTTGATATGACCCATCCTTTATGAGTATCGCGTTACAAACATAACTGATTTTTATTCGCTCTGCTGCAGGTTTGTAGGGGAACAGCAGTGATGCTTGTATCGCCAACCGATGGCACGGACGAGATTGCTAACCCATTCGTCCAGCCTGACGGAGCCTAAATGTATCTTAAATTCACACTCCAGATATGCTAAAATTGAATAGCAAACTGTTTCTGATTGTTTTAAATCTGGCAAGCTGTCTCACAAGAAGGTAGGAATTTGTGATGAGAAATGGTGTATGCAACTTTTTGTTGATGAACTTTTATTATCGTCAATGAACTGAAGTCAGTGATATATTGCCGTAGTCTTTTCGTCTCCAAGTTCACATCTTAGTTGCAGGAGATAAATGAAGGGTGAGAGGTGATCTGAACTAGTTTTTCATGATTTATTCCCATTTTCTGCTCATTTGAGTATAGTCAGGTGGAATTTTTGGTAAAATTCCTCTAAAATATCAACTTTTTGTTGATACCTTTTCCGTTAAATCGTTTAAAATTTCATTGATGGTTTGAAAAAATGTCAGATGGTGAAATTGCAAATGTGACAAAGTTGCAAGCGTAGCAAATTTTGTCAATTGGAAATATTCAGTCTTAAGAAAATAGAAAGATTTGCGAATAGGTCGTCGTTTTATCTTTCATACGTTTGAGGCTGCGGGAGCGAAATAAAGCAGAAAATAAGGATTTTAATGAGGAAAAAACTTATGTATGACATAATTTATAAGTTTTAAGGTGAATGAATTGTAAAAAAAATATGCTTATAAGAAAATTTATAAAAATTATAGCTTCCTGAAGATAAATTAAATAAAAAATAAATAAAACATGTCCGAAATGAAAAGTAATATCTTATTGTTTTCAAAACAGGTCCAAATCATGATTTTTTACGTATTTAATATTTTATAAAAAAACATATTTTCTATATAATTTATTATTATATAATTATTATCAATTATTATAAAAATTGTATAATTTTCAAAAGAGGTACCCTTCCCGGGTAATTTCCTTGACACTTTACTCCTTATCCGTGTAGTTTCTCAGTCTTTTGGGTTGGATTACCAAACCATCGAAGGCAGGCCCAACAGCGCCCAATATGGAATACACATGAAACCCAACCCACAGAAAACCAGAACAGTAACCAAGAACAAACCCTAACCCAGCAGCAGTGAGGAGTCATATGAATGCGAAAAAACTAGGGTTTGACACACTCCCATTCTCATATTAAGAGCCACCACCACCACACCTTACTCCGAGGGGAGAGAGAGAACCAGAGAGAGAGAGAGAAAATGCCGGCAGGTCACGGTCTCCGTTCCAGAACCAGAGATCTCTTCGCCAGACCATTCAGGAAGAAGGGTTACATCCCCTTGACCACCTACCTCCGTACCTACAAGATCGGCGACTATGTCGATGTCAAAGTTAACGGCGCCGTCCACAAGGGTATGCCGCACAAGTTCTACCATGGTCGCACCGGTCGTGTCTGGAACGTCACCAAGCGTGCCGTCGGTGTCGAGATTAACAAGCAGGTTTGTCTTTGTTTATGTTTATCTGTTTTTTGTTTGATGTTTTGTTTAAATGAAAAATGGTTATTTTGGTTGATGTTGCAACTGGGTTCTTGTGATGATGGGTCTTGAGAGTAGATACTGTTTGTTTAATTGTTCATAACTGTTGAAATGACTTTGTTGGTTCGGCTTGGTTATCATGGTTGATTGATTTTTTTTTTGTAATAGGCTGTGTTCTATTACAATCTTTTCCAAGTGAGGTCAACCGATTTTGAGTATGTTTCGGGAATACTGTTGGATTGTGAATTCTGAAATGTGTTGTCTTGTAGGTGAAATGAAGTTGGTGATTACATTTAGAATGGTTTGAGGAAGTTCATTACTTCGATTGTTTCTTATTGGTTTTAGTTTAATGAGGCTTTGTTGTGTCGTTAATATTATGCTTAATCTGTATGATGACTTAGTTTAGGAATATTTTAGTTGAACTTGAATTTGGGAGTTAATGCGGTTTAAATGTGCAACAGATAGATGTTTTATTCATGATTGACATATAATGAATTTGCAGGTGGGCAATAGGATTATCAGGAAGAGAATTCATGTTCGCATTGAGCATGTCCAGCCCTCAAGGTGCGCTGAGGAGTTCCGTTTGAGGAAGAAGAAGAACGACCAGCTCAAGGCAGAAGCAAAGGCTAGAGGTGAGGTTATCAGCACAAAGAGGCAGCCCGAGGGTCCTAAACCTGGCTTCATGGTGGAGGGTGCAACATTGGAAACTGTTACTCCCATTCCATATGATGTTGTTAACGATCTCAAGGGTGGTTACTAGGTCTACTATCTTAGATTCTGGATATGTTTTGCGGTTGGACAACTTTTGTTTACTTGTTTAGTTTATTCTTATGTGAGTCCTCTGTTAGTACTTCAAATTTTGAAGAAAGTATTTTGAGATTTTTGCATCAAGAGATGCATCATGGGTTTTTTTATCTTTCTGTTACAGATATAGTTATGGTTCGGCGTCTTTGGGTGTGCTTCATGGATTTGAATTTGTGTTTTTGACTTGAGTGATCCTTGTTTTTGTTGGAAATCGTTGCTCTGCTTTGCTAAGCCTATGATTATGATGGTCTCTTAATAATTTACAGAACTTTAAAATGCTTATCTTAAGGACAGTCTTGATGTGGTTAGGGTTACACAGGTTCCACTTTTTTAACCATTAATCTAGCATGCTAGTAATTTCGCACACGATTCTCACTCTATTTGTGTTTTTTGGTAACTATGTAAGATTCAGATGGGAATTGTCGTAGATAAGTTCGGAGTTTGTAAAGATAACCATTAACCAGTAAGTTGTATTGGCTGTTTGTGAGTAAGGTACTGACACATCTTAACAAAGGTGGCACCTTCTCCTCTGTTAGCTTCTCTCTCTGCTGAAGTAAATGTCTGTACAAAGAAAAGAATATATGCTCGACAGCAGTTGAGGAAGCTTGAAATGACTCATTAGTACTACGGAAGTGACGTGTGTATCCAAATTACATATTATTCCCCAGAAAAATGATTGTTAACACATTATTGGATCTATATTTACAAACAACTAAGGCAAAAAACTGCAGACCCCTTTGTCTCTCTCTGTCTTTTCAAGCTTGAAGCTTGGACTTCCATTCAGACATGAGAATATCGTTCGTGCTCTTCTTTCTTCTGCTCCTGCTTATCTCAGGTTCTTCACTTGGAACCATAGTGATCAGTAAATACATTTCAAACCCTCTTGTTCATGCTTTCAACTAAATGCATTTCTTGTGTGTTCTTGTGGACAGGTGAGTTCATACAAACCCTGGCTGTCCGAGGCGCTCATGCGGTGAGGATTCCGGAGCACACATGCCGTAAAATGGTGGGAATGGGCCACTGCGACTTGCAGACATGCAGCGAAGAGTGCTCCAAGGAGCCGCTAGGTGTTGGAGAGTGCAGGGACAATAATTGTTACTGTACATACTATTGTAAGCAACCTCCAATGTAGTTCATTTCCAGTTTCCTGCTTTATGGTAAGAAGTCTGTTTTCTTTGACGTTTGAGTTGAGGATCAAGGCGCATATGCGGCAAATTTGCTCATTTAGGTGCAGATGAACGAGTCTTTTGTATAAACTTTAACGTATTTTGGCATAAAATTAATGAAAGACATCGTCTTTACCCTTCTTTCAGTCGATCTTAATTTGTAATTCAACGTATAGCTAAAAATGAAGAAATCAATTGATGGTTCATGATCAAGGTTGGTAGTTATGATGGGCCGAGCCTTCGATCCTGAACAATGCGGAAATGATGTTAGAGAAGTTCCGGAGTTGTTTTGGGACAAAAAAACCAATCTTATATTGAAGTAACAATAATATATAACTAGTGATATAACAATCATTCACTTCATTTGAACTGTTCCAAACCGTTCTATCGAAACCCAAACCACAAAATTGTCAAACCGGATCCGGTTGCTGATGGGTTTCTTGAGCACAGTAAATGGATTCGAACAACCAGCCTTGTGTTTATGGCTCAACAGTTTAGCTTCAGCGATACAATAATTCGTTATTTGTATTTTTACTCCTCTTTCATTTATCCTGGAAAGAAAGGAGAGGGGGCAACCAGTACGCGAAAATTCTTAGGAAGCACCCTTGGTAAGTCAATTTTGTTATCTGACATGAAAATCCTTGGGAAGCCCCTCTGGCCTCTATTGGGATCGAGTTCGAGTCACATAGAACGTTATAACCACTAGACTACTATCTGCGATAAAAATGTGTATTTTTAGTCTTTTAATATATTTTTTGCATCGATAAAATTCAGGAAATCAATCATTTTTCACTGAAGTTATTTACAATTGAAATCTAAAGAAAAAAAATTTAAACCATAGAACGTACGCCAAGCGACCAACGTTAAAAACGAACAAAACGTGAAGACTGGAAGCAATTTATTCTAAGTGCAAAAGAACAAAACAGGGGCCAGTTTAGATAAATTCAATTATTCATTAGGCAATGCCTGGATGGATAGCTTAAGATTAAGAAGCATTATATCAAAGTTGCAGGTAAAAGTATACAAATCAAGAACATTGCCAAGTGCAAATGCAATGGAATCGATTCATGAAAGTCTCCGTGCAAAGTCCTACTCCTTGCTGTAAGTTTGAGCACTGCGTCTGACATGTCGCCGCTTCGCAAATGCCGTTGCCGGGAATTACTTCATGGCACATTTCTTGTGCCTCCACAATGCTCGCCATCATCAATGCAACTGCAAAGAACGAAATTGATCGTGGTCCATACACAAAAACACATAAAACCAATTAAGTTCTTGTTACATAACCAAATTATACTCTTAAATAAGTATATTAAGATAGGATCTAATCCACCAAAGGGCTTGTCATTGGTAATATTGTGGTCACAAAAGTTCTGTTCTTAAAGAAAATGACTTGTAAAAAAAAAATAGAATCTAATCCATCATTACTGTATCATAAACATGAAAGCTTTATACTTTAAATGACTCATCTGCGGCAGAAACATTTTTTCCCCTTCTATCCCATCTAATTGCTATTTGAGTCTGGTTTCATTTCGAGAACTTAACTACTGTCAATGTCAGGGTAACTAAAGCAAATTGAAAGAATACAAATTTGAAGTTAATTAAACAAACCTGAGAAGGCAAGAACACAGAAATAGGAAAGGCAGCGACAAATCTTGGCCATCTCCGGCTACAAGAAAGGAACAAGAAAACGTTGTGCTCAATAAAATGGGGGGATGTTTAGATGTATGTGTGTTATAAAAAGGCTGTACTTACATGTGAGGGCTGGTTTATGAATCTAAGATTTACAGAATCAAATGTTTGATCTTATGAATACGAGAAATCGGTCTGTATTAAGAATGTTCTGATTCAGGCCAAATCTTGATACCTCTAAATGAAAAAAGGTTTGAACACAGGAATCTTTCAAGTTAGAAATTGGCAATAAGATCTTAAATTTATAGCTTAATTAGCTCAAAATTTATGGACTAATCTCTGTGGTGTGGTTAGGAACAGAAATGGTGATGTTACTGCTTTATTCTCCAGGTGCCTTCCATTTGTATTGGAACCAAAGGTTGCTGAAATTTTTTGTATTCGTGAGATTCTTAGTTGGTTGAAGGATCTGAAGTTGGATAATGTGGAAATTGCTTCGGATGCGTTGTTGGTTGTTGAAGCTGTTACTAGTGATTCTCTGGATGATTCCTATTTTGGTTTGATTGCTTCTGATTGCAGAAACCTTCTTATGTCATTTAACTCTATTTCTATTGTTTACAATCATAGGAATTTTAATGTTTTGTCTCATAGATTGGCTAAAGAGGAGGCCTTTCTTCCTGACTACCAAATTTGGGGAGGGCCATTTGATTATTTAGTATCCAAGGCATTGTATTCTGCTTCTGATTTGAGTTAATGAATATATTTTTATTCTGGTTCAAAAAAATAATAATATTTTCCTACAGGCCAAGGTTGTAGAAATTTTCTTATTGAGACCTTTTCTCATGGAACTACAATATTTCTTCATTAGGGTGTGTAATTTCATGATTTAAAATTAATTAATTGACTAGAAAACATTAGACCTTGATAAGAAAAACAAGCACAGATGGAAAGACAGCAAACAAAGGCTTTGTACCAGCTGAAAATGGGCATTTGAAAGGCAAAATATTCTTCAGCGGAGAAAGAGGGCAAAAGTAATGATCTTTACCATTATATTCATTTCAAGTTTATTTAGGTTCGTTTTATATCCATTTTGTTTCACTGACTTGAGCCATATCCGAGTCCAGGATTTATGAGTATAAATTGTTTGAAATTTTACTTCAAAATCAGTTGAAATTTGTCTTTTATGTGATTGAATTGCGTTTAACTTCACCCAAATTTATACTCGGCAATAAGAAAATTGAAAAAAAAACTGATACACTTTGTAGTCCATTAGTATCGAAGTCAACTTTAACACTAAAAATTAAGAGTTCAATTCGATGGCAAATAAAATAAGTTTAAAAAAAAGACAATAAAAAAAAGGAGAAACATGACTGAAAAACTAAATCATCAACTTCCCACTGATGAAATGAAGCTTTCTGCATTACATTGCTCCGAATACTGCAGATTGATTACAGAATTTATAATCTCTGTGTGATAATTTGAGGAAAATTATTAAAAAAAAGGAACATAATAAAATGAAAAATAATCAGCAATTCCAGATGCAGTAACAGGCATAGTCGGTTAAGGACGTATTCTGAACGCATTGGCCACTCATCTGGTGATGTCTTTGATAGCATTTCCGTCCACAGTCATTCAGTGTGCAACCTCTCTGATACAACTCTTCTGTGCATCTCTTTTGCCCACCATCACCAGCAACCATTAATGCTGCTCAAAATTATTAAATAATTCAATTCATTATAAGCAATGAGTCAATTTAATTATACAAGGTATCTTCGAAAAAAAAAACTATATTATCAAGAGTAACTGAGATATTTTAACGGTCAAGAAGACTTAACAAAATGCAATTTTCCATAGAAGTAAATAAAATTTAAATTGAGGCAAGCAATATAGTACTCAGGTCTCGATACTCATAATAAAGATTACCTACAGTCCTACACTTATGATAAGGTACGGTTAAAAAAATTAATTCTCATGTTTGATATCTAGATAGTAATTGGGATCATATTCTCAATTATTTACGAAATAAATAACTCTAGTACCATTAAATTATAAAAATACTACGTACCTAATTAACTAACCGTGTGTGAAGTAGCTCGTCAACATATTAAATGCGACCTAGCTAATTACGAACAAAAATGCCGAGTTTTTGCATAGTTCACACTATTTTAAAGTTGAATCACATAAAAAAAATGATTGTGAATGATAATTCTTGATAATAATTAAGCATTAACGAACCTGAGAAAACAAGGCAAAGAATAAAGAAATGGGTGATTGAAAGATTGGACATTGATCACCAACCAAATCTTCTGTGGAAGCAATGCTTAACGTTTGTAGCTTATAATAGGGCTGTGTTTGGGTGAATGAGTAGTGGTTTGGGAGGATTGAACATATAATATATATATATATATTATATGGGCAAGTGTCAAAGCTATAAAATTACAGTCTAGCATTCGTTGGCTCATGAAAGGCATTTATTTCTTTTCAACAACCTACGGTAGCTTCAAACACAGCCAAATATTAGTAGACTTCTTTTGTCTTCTTATTCGTATCATCATATCTATGATTTTAATTATTAATATATATGGTATTATTGATTCAACAAATATGTAAATATGATAATAATTTTAACATAACATTTAAAACATATAATAAGATAAGACATTGTTTTTTTCAATAATAATTAAATTTATTATCAATTCAATCTTTAAAATGCTTATGGTAAAATTATTCTTTCATCATTTGAAATAAATATTAATTTTACTAACTATGATAATCGTAATCATAAGATTATATAAATTCAATATCTCCTTATATTATATTCTGGCTCCGCCACTGATTGTGATAAAAGATTCTTTTGTTATGGCAATTCGATTTAAGAAAGAAATATTGTTTCAAATTTACTCGAACTCAATGCAACTTTCATTTTTGTGTGTATACTTTAACAGATATTGCTGCGCATCTTATTATTTAATATATCTACGATTTGTTAACTTTATATAATAATGTAAATATATTAGAAAAATCGTAAGTATATATTCAATTAATTTATGTTAACTAAAACAACGCAAATTGGAGCTCAAGTTGACCAGGAGCGATCTAGTTTAGAATTCGAGAATTTCCCAACTCTAAGAATTGAGATCCCCTAATACAAAGTGCATAAAACTTTCAGTTAATGTTATGTCTTTAAAATTTGCATCATCATAAAAATAAAAAAAAATGTTTAGAAGCTATCTAATGATTATCAGATAAATAATTTTGCACTTTGAACATATATATTTTCAAAAAAAAATAAACACCTTATATTTCCATTCATAAGAGCATCTCCAATGGTACTTTTTATTTAAAGAGTGATTTTTATATAAATAAAGAGAGCAATTATTATTAAAGAGCAAAAAAAATTATTTAGCTCCAATAAACTCTTTAAATTTAACTCTTTATTTTATTGGAACTAATAATATATTTAAATATAACAAACAAATATGATGTAAAAATATATAGTTAATAGAGAGAGATATTAACATATAGAAAGAAATGTATAGTTAATGAAGATAGATTAAAATAAAGAGTGAAATAGACTAGCCACATAGTCAAACTCAATCTTTATTTTATTTTTGAAGATAAAGAGTGGAATAAAGAGTGAGTTGGAGAATAAATTTAGACAAATCCTCTTTATTATAAAAAGAATAGTTAATATAAAGAGAGTATTGGAGATTCTCTAAGTTAGATTAGTCTAACTGTGTTAATTTGTGTTAATTTCAGGGATAGATTGGACTGTTGACAACTCTATACAAAATTAGAAAATTATATTCAAAAAGAAATTTTAAAAAAAGAGTGAAATTAAATTGATAAATTAAAATTACTAATAAACCACTTTTAGAGGAACTGCTATTTTTTTGAAGAAACTATAATATCTGAGTTGACGAACAAAAAATAAAATTAAAAGACAAACAAAATCAGCAGTTCCAGATACAGTAAAAATCATAGTCAGTCGACATTCTATTCTGAATGCATTGGCCACTCTTTTCGTGATGCCTATCGAAGCATTTCTTGCCACAATCAAGAAGAGTGCTTCCTGACTGATAAAGCACTTCTGTGCATCTCTTCTGCCCTTCTGCAACCATTGCTGCTGCTGCAAAATATAAGATATTTCACTTACTTGATCATTACATAATTCTACTGATCACTACATGCATTGAATCAACTTTAATCATGCAAATTATGTGTAGCTTTGAACAAATTCAAATAAAAGTAAATAAGGTAAATTAATGCTAATTATTTTTAATACGTTGGCTACCATAGAATTATACTCAAGACTTATAGAGGCAATTCCAATATCAATTTGAATATATCAAAGTTTAGTGGTATTGACATATCATTAAAAATATAGAAACGCAAAAAGAAAATTACTACCCAAACAAATGTGAGTGGAATGCAACCCTAGACATAATTATTAACAGAAGGAAGAGAAAAACATTACTGAACATTTGCATATGTGAAACCATTTTCAAAGTTGAATCAAATGGACAATTGAAGTTTGTGGAAAATATTCTTGACAATGAGAATATACAAACCTGAGAAAACAAGGAAAAGGACGAAGAAATGGGTGAACGAAAGATTAGACATCTCCAATAACGACGTCGTATAGCAAGAATGCTTAATATATAATGTAGCTATTTGACTGTACGGTGTGTGCATGATAGGGTTTAGGAAGCACAAACACATACATATGATTGCATTAATTACAAATATATGCTGAATGTGGAAAAATACACAGTGTAGAAATCAATCTCATAAAAGGCATTTAGATTAAAAAGTGTCCAAATCAAATATTTCCCATTTGCATATTACCAAAAATTATCATTTACCATTTGTGTGCTACCCAAAAGCTCTATAATGTCTTGCAAAATGACTATGGATTTTCGACAATGAAATTTTATGCATACTAGAATTAGTCTCACGGTTCATAAAAAGGCAAAATGGAATCCTAGGAGTGTGTTATTTTTTTTAAGATTATAGATTTAGTAAATTGAGGTAAATTAAGTAGATTGTTTTTTAGAATAGAGGGGATTGCATAGGTAGAAAATTATGATTAATTAGGTATATTATTGTTTTTATTAAGGTGCATTGGCAGATTGCATATATAGTAAATAATAATAAATGTGGTTTTTATACAGTACACCTATAATACTTTACAATATTTATTTTGCACTACCCACTTTTGCATATTATATATTCACTTTTCGATATTTTCAAATTCAAAACTGCAAATTTTCAAATTTACATACTCTTATTTATATGTTGTTGGAATGTTGTTGATATTCTATTGGTGTTGTTCTGTTTTTCAAAAATTAGGGTGTTGTTTATGACTTATTTATTTTGTGTTTGTAACTTGTATATCCTTTACAAAAGTGCAGAACATACAATTATTAGTTTTATAAGTTATTTATGATATATTTGTAACTTGTATATACTACGTTTATGCCATGTTTGTAATTTGTATATTTTTTACAGATATGCAGAACATACAAGTATTAGTATTACAACTTGTTTATGCTATGTTTGTAACTTGTATATACTACGTTTATGATTTGTTTATACTATTTTTGTAACTTGTATATCTTTTACATAGTTTTATAACTTGTTGATCCTATGTTTGTAACTTGTATATGCAATATACAAATATATATAATACATATAAACAAAATATATACAACATATAAACAATATATATACAAGGTGTGAAAATGTAATTTAGAAATTCCGCTCGTACGCGCGTAATATCGAAAATTGGTATAGTAAATTTATAATATCAATTTTTTATCTTTGTAATTGTGTAAAAGCCCCATAATAAATTAGGTAAACTATTTTTTAGGGATTCGATCAATTTCTTATACACAAAATAGAATACACCAGTGTATTAAAATTCAAAAAAAAAAACAAGACTTATTTTATGATACTAGGTTTTTAAGCACCTGCATTGCACGTGATACATATTTTTATTAATTTTTTGAATAATTATGTTCAAGATATTATTTTGTTTTAATGTTGATAACACACAAACTTCATATAAAAATTGTATACAATTAAAAAACACATAAATAAAAATTTTAATCTGCATTAAAGTAATTAGTTATTCAATAAGAACTCATGTAATAAGATCTTTTTTTGGTTATGATAACTAAAGAATCGTCATACTCTTCCTTTTGATGTTACTTTTTACAAACATATATATTGAATTTGCTTATATCAACTCTCTAGTAATAAAATAAATAAAAATCATTTTCAATTAACTATATAGTTAGTGTATTTAATTTGTTTTCAAAGAATAATAACATAATTAAAGATTACAAAATAGTGAATATGTAAAATTAGACGGTGATTATTTTATTATCTTTTTAATTTTATTTTTATAATATTATTTTTTGATTTTATATGTTGTAAAAATTCAATATTATTTTAAAAAATAAGTGAAAATTAAATAAAATTACAAGTTTACTTTACTCAATCTAAAAGCATTAAGTTTCCTCAATCATACCTCGACCCAAAAACATCATTAACTCTAGACAAACCAAGAATCATATTGAATAGAATTCCCAACAATACCTAAAGCCCACATCCTCCTTGTTTGAGAAAAGTTTTACTGTCTTCGGACCTGAAGAAACAACATCCATGTTAGAACACTACAAAGCCATCAAGATATAGAAGTGTCCAGTCAGTGACGCAAGTGGCCACAAAAGTTTTAGTAAATTCCAGAAAGATAAATAAACTACATTCTAGCAAGCAGAAGAGAGAGGGATTAAAACTTTGAAATTTTTTTATTCTTTCTAGCAAGCACAGAGAAACAAAACTGTGAACAGTGGGATCATTGAATTGAACCCGAAAAGAAAAAACTAAAGGCACTAAAAAGGCATGCCACTAACCACTTGCTATGAAGGAACTTAAAGTACAAGGATAATATAACAGAAGCTTGGGGAGGCCATTTCTATCAACGACGATAAAAGAAAAGAAAAAAGAAAGGGGACAAATTGCATATTTCTATGAGACAAGGTGGCATGATACAACGCAGATCGTGGCCACGACAGGATTTTGCGACGAGATTCCTGTAAACCAACACTTGAACATGATCTGACATTCTTATATTAATAAAGTTTCATTCGTCTCTCCAGGCCACTTTGATTGATTTGTCATTCTCCTGCGGTGTAGTCTTCGTTAATTCTTGGCCTGTTCCGGGGAAAAGAAAATCTTTTCAGATGGTATGATATGTGCATTCATAAGGAATGAATTCAAATATACACCAAGATGTCTTCCATTCGTCCAGAGCAATATCGAAAATCATAAAAACCGCCTCAATAGTTTTAAATCAAGGAGATGGAGATCATCTAACAGTTAAGACAGTTGCAAGCAGGTAATTCAAGTGAACATAAGCAAAATATTTCACCTATATGGACATACTAGTTAACTCGAAGCATACCTGGGATGTCGTTAACGTCTTGGTCTAGGCTTGCAACGAAATTCAGCTAAAAGTGCTATATGATCCGAAGACCATTCTGGGGACGGAAGAGCTGTGTCTTTCCTCAAGCTTTCCTCATCCAAAAGTTCCAACAATGATTCCACCGTCAAAGAGTCAGCTGATAGAAGGAAAATACGTATCAGATACCCCTTATGTTGTCATGTTTGTGCATTAACATTTTTTCAAATTTCAAACAAAACAGGCAATTTATAACAAATTATGCAATTTTTTTTATTTTTGAAAAAAATATGTAAAGATCACCTGTGTAAAATATATAATCCAGAGTGCCAATAAAATCTCTGGTGCAATTTGTAAACAAGGGTTCGTTTGTAGTGGGGTCCATTCTCCTCTGCTGGTCCAAACCAAGACCAACTCCTAACCTTGCAAAAGATGAGTATGCACTGACCTGCAACATTTTATTGCGTCATTTGAATGGAGAAAAAAATATGAAAGGCCGCACCTCACCTCCAACGAAGAAAGGAAATGAACCTGTCTTTTAATAATTTTTCACACAGAAAGAAACAGAAAAAAGAAAAGAATCACAAACTGGCACCATGGTTAACAATATTCAATTTTCCCTGATAATTTTTGCATCAATTGGGAGTTCTGCCTCCACAAATATGGAGGAAGAGGTATATTACCAGTGGAAGCTGATGTGTAAGCTTGCTGTGAGGCCGCAAGATTCCAAGAGGGTCTACAACTAAATCTGGATGTAATGGATCTAACTTCCCCGTAGCAAGAAGTGAGTGTGGAGCACTGCACCAATTTAAAATAGTAGCATTTATGACATATAACCTAAATTAGCACAAGCATTGTAGCACGTTAAATTTTTGTTTTCTTATATTTAAAGTAGACATACCTTCCAGGAGTTGAATTGAAATCTCCACAAACCAACATCGGAATGTCTGCACTTGCAGCTATTTTTTCCAATCCTTTTAGGAGAGTAAGAACCTGAATTGACAACTCAAAGGATAAGATAACTGATCATTTCAACCAAACGAAATGTTATACACGAAAGACAGAGGTAAGAATAAGAACCTGCCACAGCTTGACATCCTTTAGATCTTGGTGGACATTAACATGGGTATTTGCCTGAAATGCATGAACCAGAAGAATAGAAGAGTTTTAAAATGATCACAATAGAATAGTATTCACTATTTGCACAAATAAAACATCAACATGAAAAGGAAAGGATGAGAAAAAATATATAAACAGAACATAAAATCCAACAGCCACAGGCATCTTCAGACAGTCTATGTTACCCGGACTCGTCTACTTACCCTGTCACACCCATGTCGACACGACATGACACGGTGCGGACATGGAATACATCCTTTAATTAACATTATGGCTGCATCTCATGCAGGTTCAATGTTTATAAAGGCAATTGATACCAGTTGTAACATTAAAGATACTGATTATGGGGCAAAATTGTTTACTGATGCAGTAGAACAAATTGGTGAAGAACATGTGCAGATTGTGACTGACAATCCTACAAATTTCAAGGCCGCTGGTCTCATCATTGAAACAAAATATCCAAAAATCTTTTGGACTCCTTGTGTGGTTCATAGCTTAAATTTGGCTTTAAAAGCTATATGTGAACCATCTGATAAGTCATTGCAATATTCAGAACGCAAATGGATCAAAGATTTGATAAGTGAAATTTCTTAAATAAAAAATTTCATAATGAATCACAGTATGGCATTGGCAATTTTTTGCAGGTAAATTATTCTTTATTAGTATCATTATTTTTTGAGGGTAAATTTCCTAAATTGTTTGTGGATTTATTTAATTTTTATAATCCAAATAAATAGGCATTCCAAATTAAGGTTATTGAGAGTAGCAGAAACAAGATTTGCTTCCTCATTTGTGATGGCTAAAAGATTCAATGATGTGAAGAAAGCACTTGAACAAATGGTGATGGATCTAGAGTGGAAAAACTTTAGAGCCAATGGAAAAACTCCCATTTAAATCAAGGCAATGGATGTGAAAGAATGCATTGTAAGTGATCGATTGTGGGATAAGGTTAGATTACCTTCTGAACTTTAGTAAACCCATAGTTGATATGTTGAGGGCTGCTGACAAAGATGAACCAGTTTGCATTTAATCTATGATACGTGGGATACAATGATTGAGAATGTGAAAGCTATAATTTTTGCAAATGAAGGGGAAGACATGATTATAGGGCAATCACACCTCTTTGATGCAATTCATGAAGTTTTGGAGAGTTGTTGGAACAAAAGTAATACCCCTCTCCATTGTATGGCACTCTTTGGTGCCTATGTACTATAGTGATGATTGGATTCTATGTGGTGGGAATAATGGTGTCCTGAGGCAAGCACCAAATAAAGATGATGAGGTATCTTTGAATGGAGACAAGTGCTTAAGGAGAATTTTCCCTAATGAAGATGATTTTCGAAGAGTTATGGATCATTTTCTAGCTCTTCGGATTACTTCAACCAATCACATGCGCAAGAGTAGATGAAGATCCAATTTCTTGGTGGGCTAATTATGGCTAATCTATTCCTTTACTTCAATCTTTAGCATATAAGCTACTCTCACAGCTAGCATCATCATCATGTTGTGAAAGGAATTGGAGCACCACTTCACTTACTCAAAGTGTCAAAAGAAATAAGATGACATCAAAAAGGACTGAAGATCTAGTATACATTCACTCAAACCACCATTTGCCTTCAAGGAAAGAAGAGTATTGTACCAAAGGAGCTTCAAAATTTTGGGATATGGGTGAAGATAACTTTGAAGTGGAAGGAGATAACTTATTTGATATTGTTGAATTATCAATAGATGATCCAACTTTAGAGACAATTATATTCGAAGAAGACTTGGAGATTGAATAATTACTAAAAGTTGTAACAGATGGTTACATATTTAAACTTTTGATGTTATTATTTAAATGAATTTTGCAATGGTTACATATTTAATTTAGTTATATTTATTATTCTATAATGTACCCAAGTACCCGTGTCCAATTTTGGACATATATCCCTGCATTCTCTATTTTGAGAAATAACGTGTTTGACACACGGATATGTACCCATATCCGACACCCACACCCAAGTCCAGGAAACATAGCAGACAGTGATTTAGTGAATGCATCATTAACAAATATGATCAAATCTACATCACTGCCCTGCAAGAGCTTGGTAAGATAGTGGAGTTTACAGCATATGATGCATTTCCAAATATAAGACGTGCTCCATAATCAGCATAAACCAACAATTTCACAACAAAAGCGCGTCATAGCAGTTAAAATAACTGTTAGCTGAAACACCACAGTCAGAACATCATTTCAGTAACAAGATACACTTACGACACAAAGAAGCTGGCGTTTTCCAGGATTATCAGCTCCCTGATTACTGAATTTTGCTTCCAGAACCACGATGAGGGCAACATTATCCTAAGAGCAGAAGAGAATTTACATACAAACTTCAAAATTAACTCAAATATACGTAAATAATTATGAGTTTGGAGACAAAAGAAATGCCTCAATCTTTTTTCTGTCCGAATATTTGAAACTGAATAGTAATAAACGTACCTTAACCAATCGATTTAATGCAGTTCTACTCTGAGCACTTGGTACCACAGCATCAGTTAAAGACTGAGCAGCCTTATTAAACTCCACCTGACAGGGACAAAATGATATTTAACATATGCTGGAAAAAAATTGCAGTCAATGGAGAAAATCCAAAGCATTTCCAAACCTCATATTTTTTGACATGTGAAAATCTATCTCTGCGGAAAAATGTTGCACATCCATCAATGGCATGAGTATTTCCATTGTAAACCTACAATTCAAAAAACAAATTAACAATATATAGATGCCGAACATAAATTGCGAAAATCTCGAACATAAATTCTTGAAAAACCTCATTTGTTTTTCTCTTGTAAAGAGCTTGATAACCATGCTTGTCCAGCTCAGGAGCAAAAAATTCCTCATAGTGATCACTTTGAACCTGGAAAAAACAAATAACAAGTCTTCATAAAAGTAGTAACCAATTTGTGAATTGCATTTCACTTAATCCAAAGCTAATTAAACACCACCATCAACTGGTTCTGCCAAGAAAGTTTAGTATTCCATGCTAATAAAAGTTGTTCCAAATATTTAATAAATCAAATACAATATATCATTATAAACTCAATTAAAAAAAATTACATAATGATATGTGAAAAGCGTTCAATATAGTCCATGGAATTGATTATAAATACCCGACTTAGAATTTCTGCAGCAGTTTGTGTTTTTGAAACTAAAATAACAGACAACGTGATAGTGAACACACAAAACAAGTTTCTCCATAGTCAAATGTCTCGTCATTTTATCTTGTCTTCCGAAGATAAAAAATGCTTAGGTAACTAAAGGTTCATTGGAAAATTTCAGAACTTGTTATCAGGGCACCCTAAATCAAACTTCATAGACACACAATCTCTGGCTTTACCTCCTGTAGACAAACAATGTCTGCACGATAACCAACTATTTCCCGTAGTAAATTCTGCCTGCGATATGGCCAAGAAAGGGCCCATGAAGGACAATAGCTGTATGACTCACTAGTAGCATATGAATCACACAGAATGTTATATGAGAGAACACTAAAATTCCCTGAGGATGAAATTCGGTCATCTGCATCAAGATGCCCCATCACATCTACTCCGCTGACTGGGATTAATCGACGAGGAGTAGGAGAGGGGGCTGGAATGACACAGGAAGTCAATAAAGTACTGGGATGGCCGACAGGTAGTTTAGTTTCCGCATCTACCACAACACATTCAAACTTTAGAACATGACCAATATCATCTGCTGATGGTGTATATGTTTTTGAACGTCCAACTTCAAACCATGTTTCACCCCCACTCCTTTGTGCAACAGCAACAGGGTACAGAGGTGCAGAACCATTTGTCCAGCTAGCACTAGACGCTGAACCAGATAAACCAGTATTAATAACCCCAGATCCAGTACTGTTAAAACGTCCAAACATCTCTTCCTCCTCATTTCCATTTTCGTTGACAGCACTTGCAGCTCGATCATGTAAAACACGATGATGCTGCCATGCATCAGAGAAACATCTAGGAGAGCAATGGTAACTTTTGGCAACAGGTATTTTGGCCTTGATGCACCCTAAGCACTGCAATGAGGCTTGCTCAGATGGATGTACACTGCATATAGCAACTTTTCTATCACTTTGTATACGATACCTGCCAAAAATAGAAAATGGGAAACACTCAGTACTGGGATTAATTATTATCACTCGGCAACAAGGACAGTCATCACGTTACCATTAAAACATAAGACATTCCAAGTCCAGTATATGGAAAAACAAACTTGCGGTGCCAACAATGATGTTTGGCGGCAGCACATTACCAGATTGCTAAAAATTAAATGTACCAATATCAATATATATATAACAGATGCCAACCTCTAGAAAATCATCATTTACAGAACATGTCCAAAATTTTTCAAATTTTACAGATAATTAGTTTGGATTTTTATTAACCTCTTTCCAAAATTTCAGCTCAAAACTCCAAGAATTGAATTTTTTAGAGGGGGGGTGATGGCTCAAACATCATGATGTTTCCTCCTGCCAAGGCTGAAATTTCTCAGAATGCTCTTTAGGGGGGAGGTGCCTACCTCACTCCTGGGGCAGCAGACCACACCTCGGCCCTACCATGGTGGTGACGGGTGACGGAGAATTAGGGTTCGACTCCGGAGAGGGAGCCTTAGCAGCTATACAACTGCCGACACTGCTAACCATGTCTGCTGTCAATTTCGTTCAGTTGAAATATAATAAAGGACTATCTTCCTTGTTCCTAGTGATGCCGGAATTGTTAATTCGGCAGAGAAATTCATAATCAGATTCTGAATAGCTACCATACAATAGGTTTTCCACTGCCTCATCCTTCTTCTAAATAAAGATAGTTCTAGATTAAAAACGCCTTGCAGAAATATCAAGTGCACTCATAAATTTAAATGGTTAATTTCAAGATTTTCGGTATATTACGAAAACATCACATGGTCAAATACATCAAAAGGTACAATCGGACAAACACTCCCACCTAACTAGCATGTTTCATATGATGACTTACAGCAGGGATTGTCTAACGTGTCAACGTAAATAAAACGTGTCGTCAACAGCCAGTTATGTATAAAAAATACACTGCTATTACCCATCCAACATAAAATATGAAAGGGGAAAGAGGTGAAACAAATGTTCCCAGCTCCTACTAAAAATCCCGTTCCTCTAATTCACCTCTTATACTTTTAGCAATTAAAACTAAAATGCGAAATTTTATCAGCAAAATCAATAAGGAAGAATTAGTTCACGTTCAACTGCAGAATGGAACAGTGTCAATCGCCAACGAAGATTTATTCCTTGAGAGAATTCTCATACAGTGATCAGGAAAGCAGGTATTCCATCTGATACTTAAAACTTTCTAACTCTGGCTCTTTGATTTTCTGCTTTTTTCGGTAATAAAAGTTCTTTTCGAGTTGTATCTTATGCATATGCATTATAGAAAAAAATCTTTCCTCATTGGGATTTATTCCATGACAAACATTCAACCACCAAAATAAACAACATAAATGCAAAAGTTATCAACCTACATGCCTTCTAATTAAGCTGAGTAAACTTCAACATCATCCATCTAATTAATACACTGGGCAATAATGAATAGCTACATCACACACTAAGCACTTCATTGAAACAAATTGCATAGCATGATTGCATGGCGCCAAATTACTGTCTAATGCAGACGCACAAACTTGCTGCCAGTGCCTAATGCCATTGCCACATCACGTGCCTGGCACGGCACTATAAGATATGCCAAAACAGAGACACTAAGTTGTCAATAACTACACACTCATCCATCAACGGCAGACATAAACAAGAACCATAGCACCACTACGAAACCCTAAAGTATGCAGATAGTAACAAACTTTAAGACCCAGAAATAGGCGTAAGCATACGCATAAACCAACTTGACAAAACAAGGGACAATATGTGTTGTCAATGAATTAAGGAACAAATTTTAGCATACTAGCAAAGCCATTCAAAAGAACAAAATAAAGAATTAAAAAACAAAACACTACTTAATACCACTCTAAACATCCTCATTCATTACCATTAACAGCTAAAATTCAGTATTCATTTCTACCAAGAAGAGCTAAACTAAGCCACAAAAAACCACAATATCAAAGTCTAAACAGAAATGTTGGTGTAAATAAAGCTCCGGAGCGGATAATCAACACTTACCACTTGTACCTCAAGAAATGACCATCCAGAGGATTAGACTCGGTGACATCGTCGGTGCTAACAGCCTTGTCAGGTCGCCGGAGAAGCACGTACGGCGTCAACTCACAGCCAACAATGGGGATATCGGAAG